>QNGE01001258.1:0-77159 GCA_008508345.1 Paragonimus westermani | reverse complement strand
GGTAGCACTATCTCGTCAGCCTGTAATATTGCTGATGAGATATCAGCGAGGATAACAAAGGCATTAGTTGCCTTTACCAAACTGCGTCATCTGTGGCGTTGAAAAGACGTTCGGTTGTCGCTGTGTGCCTTCCATTTTGCTGTATGGTTCGGAAACGTGGCCTGTTCACAAGCAAGATATCAACAGGCTTGCTATGTTTGACCATCGTTGTCTCCATCATTCGGCCCACATTAGGTGGACTGATCGCGTGCGCAATGTGGCAGTTCGCCGGCGCGATTTCAGAACGCTCGGGATGCGTGATCAATTGGTCAACTAGTTACTTCGCACAGCTTGCGATGGTTGGGTCACGTGCGCCGTAGGCCAGCTGAGCGTTCATCGTACCGGGTATTATATAATGAGGTCGCCAACAGTTGAGTAAAACTGCTTGGTTGTCAAGCCACAACGAGGTCACTTTGACTGCTCCACTGAGCAAAGTGGGCAGGTATCGCCTATTTGGATGGGATTCTCGTGATCACTCAAACTGCTGGTTAGATACGCTATCCGAGATGGCGATGTGTCGCAGTCAATGGCGTACCTGTATCCATAGCATTTCTAGTTCTTCCGTTTAGTCTTCTTTTAGTATTTTTCGACCTTTTTAGTAATGATTCCTTCTAGGGTATTCCACGGTACTGTTGAGGAGAGCGGCGGCCCGAGCCACAGTACCCTTTGGTCAGGCTCATGGCTGTTATGATGATGATGATGTTAATAATAATACATGGTAACCTCTGAAGTTATTGTATATCAGGTTATGAAAGCTCTCCTCACCAGAAATCACTCAATAGCGTGTGAAAAATTAGGCTCTACGTCCAATCAGCAACTGTGTTACGAGGAAACCAGTCATTTTAGCCAACAAACTCGTACTAACCCACACTGTTACTGCAGGCACTGGTACTATTTCTGGGCATTATACACTCATAGTAGATTTTGGAAACACGGCAGTCTGTTTGCAAATTCTCCCAATAGCCTTAAGCAGCAACATGAACAATAAAAAGCTAACCGGAAACATACGTGATAATAACTCTTCCCATTATGGGTTTGTAGTCTAGATTGTCAACGCTGTCAGGGACTGAACTAGTGTAGAGCCCTAAGGCTTATATTTTATATCCCATTTGAAGCAAAATCTATCAGACTGCCGGCTGCTAAAGAGTGAACCCACTACGTGGCTTCTTTATTAAATACCATGTTCACCGTTTCTGTATGCAAACAAAGAACTACATTCCGTTGAAGAAACTGTTTGTAGCATCAACTCCTTTGAAGTGAATTCTGACAACTCTTCTTTGTGCACTAATTAACCTTTCTGAAACGTTAACAAATAATGTTCGCTCCAAAATAAATCGTAAATTATACTCAAAGATTAATTGCAGTTTGTCGTAGACCCCGTGGATCCATCAGTTCATCTTATGATCTCTTCGCATAGTAAAATGTGTAGCTACTCAGCGTTTCGTCCTAAACTTTGACAGTGAATCTTTTGTCCCCAACCAAAGTTTATCGGTGAACATTTCTTCACAAGCATTACTTCTTCTGACCAAGTGTCCCTCTTTTCCTGAAAGTCTTCCCCTTCTATTTCTTTCTCAGTGTTTGTAGCAGTCTCCATTATCTGCTTTGTCTATTACAGAATTGATCATGTGTACGTGTACAGATATACGTACATGAAATCCATGAAAGTTGGGCAGTACATCTTTCTAATACACTTAATATACTTAATACGCTTTACTGACTAAGTTCAAGGTTACTTGGTGTTTCCAACTCGTGAATTTACACGAAGCCACAAACACTATGGAGGTGTCTTAGTAGTTGAATAACTTGTCGCCACGTCTTTGTTTATTCTCAGTTTTCCGGTGTACACCAGAGGCATCTAACCTGATGTCTAACATACCGAATCTCCTTGTGTAGGTTGCGTGCTTTTCATTAATGTCGACCTTTCGTTGGTTGCACTTTCTTACGTTAAGTGTGCTGGTCTTTTCTAATGCAGCACTGATACTCATACACCATCTCTTAAGTTCTTATCTAAAAGCTGTGATTTTCACAACTCCGGACTCGTCTGCCAATTTTTTGCAGACGGTTAATAGCCCGTGATATAAGCCAATGAAATATTCCCAGTTTATCCGTATCTTCATGTGCAACATATTGCTAGTGTTGGTTCAAACGTTGGTTACACATAAGTTTACAAAAAGTTCATTTATCCCTTTTTGTCCTCTTTTATTTTTGTACATAAATCGTACTGATTAAATTCGAGCGTTTCAGATCACTTGGTCGCAGTTTGAAAATAAGGTGCCACTTTTATACTCATGCATGCACACTTTGTGTTCAGTTCATAAGAGTAATTCTTCCGGCTGTTGAAATAACACCAGGTTTGACCTTGAGTTTTCGAGGCTTGCCACGTGATCTATTTGTCGTTCTACGACACTTGTCGCTGACTTGGGAGAAACATTATGTCACACCAGAGCAGTAGTTAGCTTGAAGCTTCACATAAATAAGGTCACGGTTAAGGTGACTTGAATCTGCAGTCGAAAAGTGTGAGTCACAAATGACGAGCACGTCAATGATGTGCTTGACCTGCAATTTTTGTGTTCACTCATATAGCATAATAATGTGGGTATTACAAGTCAAAACCTCGGTACCTTGCACTAGACCAGTTTGCTCCACCTAACGCTCAAAATATAAGGATTTATATAACTGTCATGTATAACAATTATCTATCCACCGTTCCTCATACGTATCACTCCAATGGACTTGCAATGCGCTGGCGTAGCGGCCAGCTGACGTTAGGCACTTCAGGTCATATTCGTCCGGTGACTGGTTAGTTTACCAGTCCTGGACTCGGACCAGACAGCGTAATACAGAAGACGATTAAATGAACTGAAGCAAGAGCGTTGACTTTATTTGTTTAAGATGTTTACCGTGTATATACTGTCCTCCTCTCACTAGCACGCCAGTTGTTCGCAAATAACACACAGTTTGAGTGATGCTAATTCTGCGTGGTGATAATTATGGATATTATAGATTACTTTCCAGTCTTCAAAAACTTCTTTTAGGATTAAAATTCCTATGGTTTCGTGACATTTGGGTGACGGTATAAGCCAGTGATGTATTGTAATCAACAAAGGTTACTCTTACATACAGCTTCAACATCCTAGTAAAAAAAACATCTAGTGTGTAAAATGCAAAAATTATTCCATATTCGTTTTAAGGCTGCACAACTTACTAAAATAGTAAACATCGTTCCATAAACCTTTCTGATGAACAACCGGTCACTCCGTACAACTTGACATCATCACTGGTCATTGTTAACCACTATTGTATTGTAAATCGAAATGAACACTGCTCACTTGAGGAAGTTGACTTGTTGAATATTTGTTAGTGAAATCGGCAGTCTGTGTATACCCAGAAATTACACGATGATTCCATTCACAAAAAGACTGATAATATGCATGGTTCCAATTTTGCTATGTACGCTGAACGAGTACCTGAGCGTACAGTACTGATCACGAAACAGATAATGAATGACAGCATCCGGAAGAGTATGGAACGTAATGCACTTGAAGGAAATGTCATTAGTAACTAGATAACAGAATAAACGGAACCACATCCTAACAACAAGCATACAGAAGCATGAAAAAGAGAACGGTAGATTGACAAAGCATGTGACTAGAGTTGTAATGTATGCCAGTTGGTGAAGCGACCTGAACAGCTGGCTCATTCTCTTGAACGGACTGTCCGAGCTGGCATCTACTCTTGTTCATTGATGTTGTCCCGGCTAATATCGGTGGAATGTTCAACCAAACAACCGTCGCTAACGGGTGTTCTTTCACTACTGACATTACTTACTTCGCAACAAATAAACTGGTTCAGCAAAGAACTTATATGTCAAGCTGAATTATTTATACAGAGAATAAACATAAAGAATCATGTTTAGTTTTAAAGATAACTGAACATGTTATGCGTCTAGTAAGTTGAACAAATAAACATTGCCTTGTTCTCTTTTTTCACCAAACAAACAAAATTTTCTCAACGATTCCAATTCCGGTCAAATTGTAGTCAACAAAACCGCCGACAATTACGATGGCGATTAGCCAATTTGATTAGAATATTTATGGCAAAATTTCCGCCCACTCTACCCTCTCCGTTAAACTCTCATCATCGCAGACGAAGATAAGGATCTGATGAGCAGTTTGTGTTTGGACGTTATATGGGTAAGAACTTCAGTGCGTTGACAATTTACATGGATGACTTCATTGTGGTTGGGACGACAACTAAGAAAAAGTTGAAACCACCTCTCGTGTGACCAGGTGAGCAATAAAATGGAAGGTTAAATACTCACATTGTTTGAGTAGCTGTGATAGGTCACGGCAGACTCAATATCTTAACCAAATTATACGGATACGCAAGTTATGACCATGCAAGTTAGCTGTAGAATAAGACGTCCGATGTTTCTTAATTACCCGCTTGAATGCGGCGGTGTTGTCAAATTAAAAAATACCGTCAAAACCAAGCTGTTTGTTAAACCAAACAATTCAAGCGTCAGAAAATTTTCTGGCAGCTTTTCTTTGGCAACTAATGCTTACAGTGTGACTTTGCAGGTGCCAAAATGGTCCGCCAAAGACACACTGTGATCTCTCTATTAATGTTGCACTCCTATAAATGCAGCTCCGTGTGTCCTAAATGAAAACTGCTCATTACAACCAGTACGAAGTACTCTCCTTCTTACTTGCGTGAAGGGTTTCAATTAGAGTACAATTTTAAGGACATTCGGTGCTTCTAGGTCCGAGTTTTACACTAACACTGTAAACGAACCTCTGCAGATGTATAACACGTATGTTATACCCTGTGGAGGTTACCTCAATTTCGTCTGCGTTGTATACGCCTTTATGCTACGACTTATTGATCAAACAACGTGAACTGTTTAGTTTCAGGCTGATTGGTTGCTAGGACTGGCAACCAGAAGATACGCAACTCAGTTCTCACGTGACATCATTCCCACGGCATGATAACAACGCCTCATAATTCACGGTCAGACAACATGTCAACTATGGTTATCTGTCTTTCATTTTGAACAACACTAAGCATGTTAACCCAGATGTATGTTCCAGCAACAGCCGGTTCGTTCTCATCAATCGTCCAAACAGAGTGATAACCGGAACGGAAAAACCGTTAGATATCTACAATCACCATTTTGAGTTTGTTTGTTAGAAAGTCCTAATTTGGTTCAGTAAGCCTATGGGATCTGTTTGAGAATTTATCAGTTTTAATAGACGCAAAATAGTAAATGGCCCTCAAATGGAAGGGTCCTAATCATAATGGACAGATCAGAAAAGAATTCAAATTTTCTGCCCACATTAATTCCACAAGGAGTGTGGTTTGGATAACGCAACCGATCAATACCTGTTGCATTCCCACCGTAGTAAATTTAGAACGCTAGAAAAACAGTCAGCCGAAAATATGTTGAATACTGAAGAACAGTGAATAACACTACTGTCGGAGAGTACCAAGTTCATGCTGGGTCTACCATCATATTCCTTCAAACACACACACGTCTACATACCGATGGTTTCCCAAATGCTGGTTTTGAGTCTGAAGATGAAGCACATTTGATCCATGAATGACAACCACTAAAGCTACTCTCTGTGGTACCTACTGAGCGATCAGATTTGAGCGAGTATTCGTTATTGTCAACTAAGGTCAACTTTAGTCTCACGTGATTTTGTGGCCTCCGAGACACGAAACAGAGCGGTTGTAGCTGATTTTGCACAGGTTTTGTACTAGTTTAGCTCACCCCCGCAACCTCATTATAAAATCTTGAATATTACCTTCTCCGATGGATGGAGAACAAGAAGAAGCACTTGTTCATCGTTATCAAATTACAGATGTTGATTGTCTATTAGTCGTTTCTGAAACACACCTTGTTCTATGTACTTACCTGGTCCATGTGCAGATTCGACGTTGAAAAATTACATTCGTTCGCTATTTTCGTCCTCTAGGTTGAACGCTGTAATGTTCAGTGATGCCAACTAACATACAAGTTAAATAGCTCATATATCTCTGATTCAGACATGCAAATGCGTTGGTGTCTAGAACTTTCAGGATCTACCGTTTCTATAGGAAGACGTCTGGTTCGTGGGGTATGTATATCTGATAAGTGGCAGCAACCACGAAACCGGTCTTAAACCTCTGGGAAATTCTGACCATTAAATTCAAACCACCCATTCCACTGTCTCTATTAGACTGTTTTGCTTTCTACCATTTATTACAACCCCTATCAGATACCTAGATTCTTCAGCCAGTACAAATATGTTCACTGACGAAAAAGTTTTGCACAGACGTTACAGCCTCCAAAATATTTACAACATCCATATAAAAACTTGTAAGAACAGCATAATGATTGAAAGTTTATTTTGTATGTGCACCCACTAGTAGTGATGTGTCCGCAAAATACGCTTGGCCCGCGAGTTCGTTTATCGCACAAACTCCCGTACAGGTCGTCAAAAAATAAGCCACAAACGCGTGCACTTATTTGCACGGCGGACATACACTGAGTGACAGTACGTTGTCATTCGCCTTGGTGATAGTTGTCACACAGCAAGTTTACACTGTTCGGAGCTTGCCCTTTTGTTCCTGAATGTCGCCCGTGAGTAATATACTGCTTGTCAGTAGTATACTACTCGCAACGACACTGCCTGTTAGACAACAGAAGTTTTAGGGTATGTGCGCTAGAGTCTCAACTAAGTGGGGCACACTAAACAGCTCTTACCTTTTCATTTAATAAAAATAACCGGTCGAGCGGTTTATCAATATCAATTAGATCTTAACTGAACTAATGTTTAGGCTGTTAATCATTTCCGGTCAAAGTGTACACAGGTTGTCACCATTATATACAATACTTGTTTCACGCACCATTGCTTACATGTGACCAGCTCGAATCTGAGTGTCTATTCTGATATATCATCTGACGCACTCATGCCTATTCTAGTGCTACTACCTACAAACAAACGAGGTCCGGCTTTGACCCTTCTTCCGCACTAATTCCTTTGTAAATGGAACAATATAAAATTAAGTGAAATTGTGAAAAACGATGTGGAATTTGGATAATCAACATAAGTTAATTAGATATAGAATCAGTAAATAGTTATTTTGCATACAATGAAATTTAACGTTGCAAGTACAACTACTGGAATCTCCTTCCTACCAGAACCTTCTCGATTAGTG
The DNA here is from genome assembly GCA_008508345.1 of Paragonimus westermani. Lineage (NCBI taxonomy): Eukaryota > Metazoa > Platyhelminthes > Trematoda > Plagiorchiida > Troglotrematidae > Paragonimus > Paragonimus westermani. The sequence continues at coordinate 69,917 of QNGE01001258.1, read as the reverse complement.
AGGATATCACAAAGGGTATCGAAGTCGAATTAATGGCTATGAGAAATGATGTATTTATGTAAAGGAGAACACGAGGAGCTAATATTTGTGCGATTTTTTTTTACCGTGGTTACTGGGAAAAACAAGATTTGTCCGGCTGGCTGTAAGCGCGAAACGTACACACTTAAGTTCATATGTTTTTCAGGCCCCTGATTTCACAAGACGGCGAACATAGTCATCCCAGTCGGAGTGTGCGGGAAGAGCATACGGGCTTCCAAAATGCCAGCATATTTCAGTAGAACAGTGTAACAGTTTACTAGTGCAACCGACAATCATGATATGTATAATTGGAGATGGCACACACTGAGTGGTGAGAGACCCATCATAACATTTCATATCTACACTAGGGCCCGTTATCAAATGACTAAATGAGTGCAGGAATGAGGCTGTTCCGCTGCTCACCGTGTTCATCTTTCGACATCTTTACTAGTCTTTCGTTTCAATGTAATCGATGCTGACCTGTTGGCTGTATACGCTCACTTGTCGCCTGAATAAATTCCGCGAATAGAGAACTTTCAGTACAAGCCTTTCCCCTAACACTTTTGCAAGCACAACCACCTCCATACTAACTTCGTGGGCTGTGTGCGCGTGCTGTAGTACCATAGTTTTGATCTAGCAGGGACGGCTCGTCGCATCGCTAATTTGTGTCCATGTCCGAGTGTAGGCAACTGTTTTCTTGTGTCTCTCGCATAGTACTGACCACACCTGAGATATGGGATCGTAAAGCTCATGTCAAATTTTTAATGTGATTCCACACTTTGGCGACAACCGAGGTCAAATGGAGTGTTTGGCTCGGCATGTGGTAATGTATTCGAACGCCGTGTTTGCAGTATCCTTTGTGTTGGTTCAGAAATGTTGTGAACATATGGCACAATTTAGAACATTTGGACGAGAACTGATTTCGGCGAAGCTAAATATATTGTGCGCCATGGGGTGATATCTAGAATGCGTTGTCATTCGTGATTGTTCTCTTTTATGTTCAATTCTTATAAGCCCTCTGATAGACGCCTCTATGAAAGTGGTGATATGCTACTTAAAGGCGATCAGCTTGAACAGATGTCCTAAGTCTAGATTTGCTGGAACGCGCGTGTGCACGTCCGAACAATGTTCACACGCAGTCTTTAAGTTGCTACTGAACCTCAGAATGACACCAATTTTTGATCTACGAGAGGCAACAGTCTCGATTTTGCAATCAGATCTTCTAACACACAATCAGAAGTGCTAGGCATGTGTTAATGAACAGTGATGGAACACCGAACGAAGCCAGAGCGCCTCCTTCTTCTAAATCGAGTTCTGCCTCAGATAACCAGCTGAACTGTTTCTGTTATGATCACCATGAGATAGACGAGGAAGAACTTGACTAATTAGTAGTTCCTAATCGCCCTGGATGTAACAGTTTGTCTTAAAGAAACTTGACATTTGTAGACCTTTGACAACAGCTCTGGCTCACTGATGGCTCTAAGGCATTTAGCCTGTTCTTCCGTTAGTAATTTTTTCCTAACAGCTGCCAGTTTTTTGATGATTTGACACTCCACTCAGTCGTAGGATCTCCGTCGAACTATTCCTATGTTTCAGAGTTTTTCGAAGACTGCCCATTTCGTTTTTATAATACTGTATGGTCGACACGACAATGGCTTTGTCACTGGACCTTGGATACGGTGACGCTTTTTGTTGTTCTTAAGTGCTTTCAGTGCTTCATTTTAACCAGACAGCTGTTAACAAATATATATACCAGATTACCTGCCGACATGCTTTGGGGAGGTGCCTATATGAACTATGCTACTGGTCGAAGCTTGCAAATGTGTTGTTCAAGTATCGCCTTGAGGCTCTAGACAAAGCCAGATCCACCCGTAAGCATACGCAATGCACTCTCCAATATGGAAAATCCACTCCGTGTAAAAACATTCCACATACGTATTAGAACATCTAGTAACAATTAAGGTGTATCGTTCTTTCTCGGCTAATGCGATGAGAGCAGTTGATGGGCGACTAGGCTTACGAAGATCACTTTACTTTGGGACTAACTATTCTATCAAATGCCTGTTTCTCACTGGCAAGTAACCTAACATTTTCAGTCTTTCTAGTTAGCATCGCACTCAATACACACATGCCTGACTTATAGGAAATTCTGATGACCTCGGAAGCTTCAATCGTTTTGACACGGAATACAACTTGTTTGGTACTACGTAAGGATTTATAAAAGGCGAATTAAACTTCGAGTTGAAACCGTTCATACGTCCAATTGAAGAGATTCAGTGTTATTTATGGAATTCCATCTAGACTGTCATGTTTTCTGGCAGTTTAAATCGCCTGTCACATGGAGCAGGAACAACACAGCATCAATATAGTGGAAAACAAAGCTACAATTTCAGCTGGTGTCACAAGATGTTTCGTGTCGGTCAACCCTACCGTAACCAAAAGTGTTTAGCGGGGATTATAATAGTTGGTACGCAAACCGAATGAGCCTCTGGAACCAGAAAGGATGTGCAACTTCAAGAAACTATGCTCGTTTACATATTTCATCCTCATTGAATAATTTGTTTAGGGAATAGATGAAGCTGATCAATATATATCTAATCAAAAATGTACCCATTTAATAATGATAAAACTGTAGGCAATAACTGACTTGTGGTAGGTCACACACAACGTGCTCAATAGCTTTTTCAGCAACGAAATATTCACCGTAGATTCTGAAACCGGCAGCAAATAACTATTCTTGGATATGTGGATGAGCTGATAACCAGATGGAAAGTTGAAGTTCTCAGCTTGGAAACTAAGAAAGTGCCCACTGACCAGCTTCCCAGATTTCACATCAACCATTCATCATCACCACAGTTAAAAAAGATTCTTCTACCTTGCGTTTAGAACAGCTAAAAAGAAACATACTTAACACAGAGCTCAGGAGGAAGGTAACAATATACCGGAATGAGCCCACATGGGGGTGTGAAGAATATGTGCGAACATTCGTTTGACAGAATCTGTCTTTTCTGGAAAATGCAAGTTCTACTACATCACCAACTTAATGGATTATTTTACCGTACATTTAAAACGTATTCTAAGCCACCACAAATATTCTATCACCATAGGACATTCCAATGTCAAACTCACCAAAAACAGTTTTACGCAGAATACCACCAAAACCAAAGGAACAAATCAAAACACGCTAATATCCTAACGCTGTTCACGACAATAAACGGTTCGGCTAGGGGAAACTTTGTGTGGATCAACCCGGACTGAAGTGATCTTCTCAAACACACGAACGCAATTCAGCCAGCAAGAAAAGTGACCAGTCCTCTACTGTATATTCACCTACTAGGATCAAGCTGGGCACACGTTCAAAACAACACTATCTTCAAATCTTATTCAGGAAAACGAAACTAAAACCAAACATCAACATTTCTTGGAGAACCGCATATTCATGAGCAGTTTAGATGACCACTAATACAGGTTTCGACACAATCCGTAAGTCAGTGAAATGAAAAAACATAAACGCTCCACAGATGCCCACTCAAGTAATCTCTGCTACTTGGACAGATGAGCAAGTTTTGTGTATGGATGATCGGTCAGATCATCCTTCCAGTAAAGAAGTCAGACTACTTAACCCTAGGGCAGAAGACAATTGAATCCATCCATAGAATAGCTACGAACAAACGTGAGTGTGTTTGAGAGATACCTACTAATTGGTAATCTGAGGTTTTAGTAAGGTACTGGCAGCAACCACTCGAAAATTAGGTCAAATAAATATGGAGACCAAACCTCTGCACTCAAATTTAGGTAGAACATGAATGACGTCGCCTTATTTGGTGATGGAATGTTTAAGCAATACAAACGGCAAGCCAAGGAGACAATCGAACACATGCATACTTTATAACTCAGGCTGTTTCTGTCTCACTCATGTTAGACTGCTAACATGTCTCAGCAAGTTAAGGTCTAACTTCGTGAGCATCGCCAAAATTAACTTGCTATCTAGCGTTTACTTGAACCAATTGCGTTTTTACCCAGAAAAAGCTTCACTGAAGAAAACATAAAACATTTTCGAATGGGAGAAACATCAGAGGAGAAAACGTTCTTCCGAAAGGATGTCTCACGAGATACGAAATAATTTTGTTCGAGGCATCAATGTCGAAGAATCCGACGTCTCCGTGTGTTAGACGAACGGCTCATTTAAATATTTGAGCGAACTTAGTCCGCCGTCATGAAGTGAACGGCACGGCGATTCATTTTCTCCCAACCAGATATTTAGACATTTACTGTAGCACGGATCATCAACTTGCATGAGATTGTTCATGCTAACGATGAGCTTCGATGACAACCTTTTGGTAAAGTGGGTTTCATGTTTACGCGGGCATTTAGTCGAACACAATTTACATCAAGAATCTGTTATCAGGAGAATCTCTGTAAGATTGAATGGGATCTAAATGAACAAAGAATTCTCAACGTGATTGTCTGTCTCTGGCAAGTTAGGCGGACAGTATTCAACAACGGATTAGTGAATGAAATCAAAAAAGCAAATACATGCACAAGCTCTAATTAACTCAAACATAAGACAGTATTGAGTTTTGAAGTGTCTGGCACATTCTACGTAACCTGGGAATCTTGAGAAAGCCACTACAAGAGAAATCAAGCGAACTAGTGCAAATGAAATGTGGATATTTGACTCTCAGTGGCCTAATGCTGCCTGTTGTGCAAAGTTGGTCGATGAACATGCACAAGTAGTGCGTCAGTGTTTATCCCCTGGTTATTTACTTCAGGATAATTCCAGTTGCACTGACATTACGAAAGCGTAATCTTCTAGCTTTGTGGCTAGATGGTGTACTGCTAATTAGTACGTTTCATTTGGTTGAATTTTTCAACAGTATTCACGAGAAATAGTGTGGGGAACAGGCTGGTTTCCGGTTATACTGTTGGGCTCATGCATCTTAGTTGAAATGCATCATGATGTTTGTGCAATCCTCCAGAGGAGTTGCAAGCTAAGGTCAAATTCTAGCATACTTCTTTTCGTGCAAAACAATACGAGAAACTAAGCTCAATCTTGAAAGTAACTCAAACATAACTTTCAAAGTTCGTCTTTTTTGACGGTTTTTTAAAATTAAAGTTTTACTTAAAAAGCTCTTGTTTCACGAGACCAAAGTGTCGTACTCTTTTGAAAAGAAACGGCCACTCGTAAAGGACGTTTCTGCGTCCCTTGCGAGGTGTTGTCTGTCTTGAGGAAACACTGCAGTTTCCTGTAAAATCGAACCCAGATGAAATATGATAAATTTCAATGTAGATCGCCAGATCATCAGATCAGATAAGACGTTGAAGCTGGATTTTAGAAGGCTGTAAACTGTCAGTTTCAGTTATCAAATACAGTGCAATATTTTCCCTGTGCCTCCGTACGATTTGTTTGAAAACAAGTTCCCAGTTGTGTTTCTTCCGTTCCTGTCGGGCTTTTATTGTGAACTGAGACAAGCACGATGTGTGCACGGAGAACAAAACTAATCACCTAGGTTAGTAAGTGTCTCACAGCTTGAGAATGATCACGCTCTACTGATGGAGGATAGTGTATGTGGATGAGCTGGCACATTTTCCAGTTATAATTCGCGCGTCAAGTGGTTCCTGCTTGGATGGTTTACAAGTAGTCTTGGGATGTCTGAATATGTAAGCGCGAACGGTTCAGAGAGCGTTGAGCAAATGATGTGCTGTTTTGTCCCACTTAACTTAACCCGATAAACTCCAAAAACATATTCACTTTATCTTGCAGTATCGTATCTCCTAAACTTCACTGAGTGTTAATCGGAGAACTGGATGACAACGTGAACACCATTCACATGTGATCACATATCTGCGTTCAGACATACTCCCTCAGCTGACCATTCGAAAGACGAGAGACGCTGTCACGTATACCTTTTGTTAGGTTTGTATTACCCAAATTCCTGACTACTTACCAGCACTCAAATTTGGGCTCAAAAAGGTTCATGCCTTCTGTGATTCTCAACCATATACGTCGGACTTGATTAACTACATGAATTCAATGGGACCACGTCTCACTGCCAAGTACAAACGACGGATACACGTGGGTGGAATGAATAGTTGGAATAAATAGGTCACATGATGCTAGTGGGCCAATCAGTTCTGGTATCGGAGATTGGTGATAACACTTAAAGTAATGGTTTGATAAGGCACTGAATAGAGCAACAAGAACTGAGTGAACTATAACATATTTCAATTGTGATTCTTTATGGGAACCTTAATTGTAAAAACTCAGTAGGCCAAATACTAGTGGTGGCGAATGGACACCAAACAGTGCAACCGACGACGTCCAAAGTAACCCAAAGATTTGACGGAAAACGAGGTCAATAAATAAACTGAACGACGTATTACAGACAATTTAGACGGTATACGAAATTCATAGCGAGTCTAACCAACAATGAGCTGCCCTTTGGACGAAAGAACCGCCCGATGGGCCAATGGGGAACGGACGATAATTCAGAAGACTTACAAGTTTCAGTGAATCCTCCAAATATAAATTCCTGCTGCAGTTAACTAGAAAACGTCTTCGATGATACAAAACAATAAAGAACACACCGGTGAACTCCAGGACGGCAACCATAAAGACGTTGGTTATAAGTGGGGATTGGATTGACTAACGTCATCTGCTCAACGCAAAGGATACTGTTAGTCCGTAAGGAGGCTACTGTCCCGAGTAGCCGAAACGGATAGCAGAGAGTAGAAATAAAACTGTAAAGTATGGACAAGTGCGTTGAACAGATTGAAACTTGAACCTAAACAGTCAGAGTTCAGCCAGTTAACAAAATGTGGTCAGATATGCACAACAGCTCAGCAAAACAACATTATGCTAACAAACATCACAGCAGGCTGCTACAAATGGAGAGTGAATCCATTTTGATAAAGTCTTAATTGCGGGATTTCTAATCAATGCACAAAGGACAGTCATTGTACAACCTATCAAAGTTACCCAGCAACCAAATAAAGTTGCGGTCGAAAGCACTTCATAGACACATGTCCATCAGCGGGAACGATATGACTGCAGCCACTCAGGAGTGTCCTACTTACCATGCTGTCATCGGTCCAACGACTGTCAAACAGGTTAGCCCTGCGCGACTCATGTACCAGGAAGATATGGGGAGACAGTTACCTCTCTGCTTCAGTCTCTAACCAAGTGTTTTACTTAATACTACTTATAGAAGTGCATAAAACCATAATGACGGTGAATTAAGAAATGTATCTACAGCGCGCGGTCTTCTGTTTCTATGGCGTTGGGGCCAGTACTGGCATCGAGCGAGTTCGTTACCCATTGTTACTTTCACGAGTCTGATTTTTACAAACTGGCGTGGAGTCACAGAGTTTTCTGCGATAGAACAACGGAACCTGCAGGACAATCCACCGTGGAAGGAACTACGGTTACAACCGTGGCAAGCATGGCTAGTCAGCCGTATTTTCCACCGTTGGCTAGAGTGGCGTGCACCTCTACATTAAGAACTTGACATGCAAGAAGTATCGGGAAAGTGTTCGTTCGACAAGCTGGTGAAGTCGCCATTGGATCACGCCCTCCCTGTTGATTTCCAGATCACAAACAGAGTCAAGTTCGATTCTTTGATTCGAGAACAAGAAACGCCAGGATTTTACTCCGTAGTTGAGCAAACAAGCGGCGAGTTGGCATTATGGTGATCAGCTGCAGGAGCGACTGTGCAGGCGTTAAATTGCAAAGATCGGTTACGTCACTCTTCAACGGAAAAATGACTTCTTCAAAGACTCGTAAACTACATAGGCAGCATGATGACCCTGCTGCATCGAACTCTGAAGAGGCAACGGTATTGTTTCAAAACGATCATTCAGTTCGACGTGTACTTTTCACGACAAGTGACTGCAGCCACAAAAGCCTCAGCAGTCCAACCAAGACTGTGAATCGTTGCATATCTTGCAGTGACTGTTGTTTTCGCAACTCCACCTGCCACACTTGAGGATGGACTGATAACATCCTGGAGGCCTCCCGGAAACACAAGTGCTATTTCCCAGAGGCACAGCAGGCGACTCATAACAATTAGATCAAGCCCACCGATATACAGATGAAAACCGGGGCAGATAACCACTCAGTGTGTCCGCGTATAGCATCCGATTACGGGTCGCAACACACCTTTATTGAGAACAAGAGAAACAGTGAATCCATTGTACTCAACAGTGTACCCGATTTCGTATGCACGAATGCCTTGCTGACACGAGCAAACAAACAGATCTAAGGTGAAAGTGGCTATCTTCTCCCGCTACTCAGTGAGATGACGCTGCTTGTCCAACCAGAGGGACTGGTCAGTGTTCCAGCGCACTTCACGATTTCTTTGGAAAATGTCCATCCATTTTTGTCTTGAAGGCGATGCAAACAGTAGAACCAGCATAATATGGGTGATTTTTCCTGCGACAAAGCACGTATCGGAAAGTTGACTGGTCAGTGCTGCGTCAGTTCCAACGAAACAATAGTTCGATCCACAAGGTTGGGAAAGGAAGTCGAATTGTTTTCCGAGAAATGCTCTGTGCTATACTGTTGTCGACAGGATGATGTGTCTAACTTTTCCATTTTCATTGTTCATCGTTTATCTCAGAGTGCAATTTACACACCTTTGTTCAAAGCACGAGCGAACTGTGATACCACAGTTAAGTAAAAAATGTGAAAAAACAGGGGAATACAAGGTAGACCATTTGTGAAATGTAGGATGCTGCGTGATTAATGACACTGAACAATTGGTAGGTGTTTCCATAATTGTGGAGAGCTTCAGTAGTTCCAGTCGTCAAACAAAATTCAGTTATGTGGTATTTTAACAAAGAGAAAGGATAAAAATAAGAACAGGAATCTGTCAACCCCAGAAGTTTCCGGAACACAAAGGTGCTATCCCAGTCAAGGATTACACATCGGGGCCGAGAACTTTTCTTAACAAAATGAAAAGCTTTAGAAATTAGTAACACTCAGCGCCAGGTTCTTGGCATACGTGTGTAGTAGATTCCTCCTAGAAACTTTGAACATTCAAAATGCACACTCTCTAACCAACCGTTTTGCGTATTGCCAGCCCTAAAAGTGTATGTAGTCAGAAATACAACGATCTAGCAATTTCCCCTAAAGTTCACGGTCTTTTGTTCCTATTGCTTCAGGGTTATCAATGAGACTGATCTGGCTCATTACCTAGCAGTTAGTTCACGTGTTAGATTATTGCACTAAAACTTTATATGTGGTTACTTAATATTGTCTAACGTCAGTCACCTATCAATTCTCAGGGCGAATATGCGTACAAATGACAGTAGTGATATTCCAACTTGGCGCCTATTTGTGAAGGATTTATCCGGGTGGTTATTAAGTCTCTGTGTATCTCGAATGAATTTACTGCTGAATTTACTGCTTTGCTTCACGGTCAATGCGTAACACTAACAACCAGTGATGTGGAACCTTGTGTCCAGACGTACTGGTCTTGCGAGAACATCGTGTACGATGAACGTTTATGAATACAACAAGCCTAAACTGAGTAATGAACCAAGCACAACTCTTTCGATAGAAATCGATGGAATAGCGATATTGAGACGTCTCCTGTCTGTCCTAAACAAGCGGAATCAGCTCATATTTATTTAGCGGATTCCACAGGGGTTAAGTGAAAATCAGAGTACCTCGACGGTCTTGAATATAGTAGTGAATTCTAGATGATCGTTTCGACGGAGGAACACGCATGTAGTGCATGAGTGACTGCATTATGTCTGCAACCAACAAACGAAGTGAGCGTATTGATGCCGCTGCAATCGGTGCGTCTGACTAGTACGGTTCGGTGTAGGAGACGGTAATATCACGACTAACAAGCGAATAACTGTGTGTGACTGATGCACCAACACACCTGTCAACTATATTGAGCGAACAGCAAACTCCAGACAATTTAAAACGTATTGTGAAACAGCATTGATTGATGATTGACAACCTACTCACGGCGATCATAATTTTGAGCAGAGCTCATGGCCCGATTCGACTTGAACGTTTCTCCAATCTACTGATGAGTACACGTTTTCCACGCCTACCGCACATGTTTGGGAAGGACGAGGCTGCGTGGCCTAAAGTCAGGTGGTATATTTTGTGTCCGGTTTACCCAATCTAAATTGCTGAAAGGGACCTGGTTTTCCTGGTAAAGCTGTGCTGAGTCCGGATGTGTGTTTGTATGCTGTTATAAATTTGCAACGAGCGGTCCGTTGTTTTCTGCAAAGGACTAATTGATCTACTCTCGGTTTCGTGATCTATTCACTTAGAGCAATTTGCAGTTATTTAATATTCCAAATGATATCTCCTGGTACCATAGTTATCAATCTCAGTTTCGACAGTGATGCACCAGTTGTTGACAGTGATGCCTAACCGGCACATAACCATGGCAATGAAGCATAAACACGCGTGTTCTGTTAAAATTAAGGGAAGCTGAGCCTACTTGGCGCAGCTAAAATCCCACTGAAAGTATGGCGACATCTCCGCCTTTTATTAGTCAAAATGCAAACCAACATACACACAAATGTAGTAACAGTAGCCTACACATCATTTGTTAATCCGGAGTTATCTGTCATAAGGGGAACAACGTGGGAAGCGACAGATAGGATTGGTTGATGATACCTTTCAATGAAATTTGCCAGAGATGCCTGACCATCGTGAGCTGTCAAAAGCGCCTGAACCCAGTTGCAACCACTCTGTTGTGCAGTATGCTACAGTCACTTCAACATGACAGCAGAGGAATATTTGATTAATGGGTTGTAGAGATGGGAATTAATTTTCCTCATGGGCGGGGCATCTTTTTGAAACAAATTCTTCAGTTAAACAGGAGTAGTTTAATCCCATGAAATCCAACCAAAATCACTGCTGCAACTCAGTAAGAATTAATTTTTCTAGCAGAATTTGTATGAGACTCAATCGCGAACCACACAGGCTTTGTTTACATTTTAACCAGAGAGAGAAACAGCATACCCGAACACGGCAAACGATCTACCATTTCAGGTACGACGCTACGCTGGATGCTCACAAATTTTGCATTCTGACTCACCACCCAACACATCGTCTATATAGAATCAAATAAACGGTTCAGCGGAACAACTGTCCAGGCAATATTCCTCAGACAGGTCACGTTGGAATGCCTTAAAACTACTCAGAAGTTATACATGTTGAATGATCTAGAGTTACGGTGTTTTCCACCCCCTGTTTTTCACTGGAAGCATCTTTAGGTCAGTTTGCAACTGTGTCAGTTGAGCGACGAATTCCCGCTGTTCGAATTTCAAATTAAAGTTTTACGTTCCTTCCGTTCACTCACACTTTCCGTAGTTGTCTAATCCGCACAGGGTCAATTGCAGGACTCAGCGATCCTCTGAATGATGGAATGGTAGTTTTAGCACGTGATGGAAAGAGGTGGTGATTGCACGTGTGTTGATGATCTGCCCAGATGTTACTGTGTAAACAGACTGGGTTTGGTCCGACAACACTGATACATTGTTTGCTTTGAGTTGGTCGGCGAAGCTCACGCTTCAAAATGTGTTCCAATGCACGTTTGAAATATGTTTTTATCCACTGAATGCACAAAGTGCAAAAATCTTTCCTAGGTCGAAGTATGTTTTATCTTATGTGATTTCTTCTGAAGGGAAGTGTCGTATTTCATGAACATTGCAGTGATTAAATAAGTTTAATGATGCATCTATCTGAGGTCTGGTCTAGAGTTACCAGATAGAAGTTGAAAACTCACAGTCTTGAAAATATGAGAACGACAGAGTAGCGAACAAGACTTGTTTTCTGTGTTTGATCATCAGGCTAATTACAACACAATAAATATAAAAAACAGTGACTAATGTGAGTCAGATAAACGGTCAATATAGGTTAAGGACGACATGTTTGTTATCAGTTACGTGATCACTGTTCCAAATCATGGGCCTGACTGATTGTGGACCAGGGGAGGTTGAGTGTCCGCACGAACTTCTTCTGAGCGCAGAGGTCAGGGTTACGCAATCGGATGCTGATGGCTTCGGCAACAGTCAACATTCGAAATCTCACCCCTTTTGATCGATTCCTTGGCACTCGATAGACAATCCGAAAAGCATCTTTCTTACTGACAGAATGATTGGAGTCGGTCAAGTGAGCAACAATCGCGCTTGAAACAGTTTTAGTCACACCACTGTTCAACCGCGCAGGATGGTGTTCACGCACTCTGTCCGACAATCGCCTTGCAGTACGACCAATATATGATGCTCGACACGAGCAAACAAATGAATGCACACAAAAATTGGTTGTAAAATATGGAAGTTTGTCTTTGAGTTAGCTGACGTTTTCATGAGTAAACTAGAAACTAACCAAGGAATCGATCAAAAGGGGTGAGATTTCGAATGTTGACTGTTGCCGAAGCCATCAGCATCCGATTGCGTAACCCTGACCTCTGCGCTCAGAAGAAGTTCGTGTGGACACTCAACCTCCCCTGGTCCACAATCAGTCAGGCCCATGATTTGGAACAGTGATCACGTAACTGATAACAAACATGTCGTCCTTAACCTATATTGACCGTTTATCTGACTCACATTAGTCACTGTTTTTTATATTTATTGTGTTGTAATTAGCCTGATGATCAAACACAGAAAACAAGTCTTGTTCGCTACTCTGTCGTTCTCATGAATCTTGAAAATAATACATGGGAACTCTCTTGCCGTCCATTTCAGGCTCAGTCGTGTCCGTTTTTCGACACAGACATAATATGAACCCTCCGACTCCATGCAGAGAATCAGAGTGGCTGGCGAAATCTGGTCTTTGGTCTCTACGTCCCTGGGAAATCCAAACATGGAAAACTCACTACGAATTATTTGTTCGTGTTTCTGACCACCTGTATTGTCATCCTCTCGAGTATCAAAGTTTCACCATCATCTTAATTTCCACAAACCCTTGCTGTTGCCTTCCGCTCCCCTCTTGGTCGGTATTTCCTGACAGCAACAAAACGTCCATATTTCATATCCAATTTCACTACTGACAACCGCCTCACTGACAGTTCCAGAACTTTCATCGCAGACGCCTTACGACATCCCGACGTCAGCAAAATATCACCAGGCGTCATCAACCCACCTGTCCAAACGAAACTTCAAGTCAGTGATCCGGAGGCCCCTCATCTTCGTTATAGCCCCCATCTCTGAAACCATATGATCTGCCTCCACATTAGTCCGACTCCTAAGTTGCATGTGGTATGTCCATCACTAAACCCCGATCGTTCCTTTCTCAAGCACGCAGTCCCAGCATATACACCCAAACGAGGGTGGTTGTTGAAGGTCACGCTTGTACAGATGATCGCAACTGGGTTAAGCAGTATTTCGCATGTTAGCGGAGTGAAATACACCGCTATACCATCAGTACGTCTGAAGCGTTTGCAACTTTAAAACATGTTTATGCTGGTATCTATGGCCTCCGCTCACCTGCCAATGGCTATACACAAATTGTGACAAACGTCGGTAGATTCAGGGAAAGGTCCATCGTTGTTGTCTAGAGAGACAGGTTGATGAAACTCAATGCACACAGTTTCACTGCACACCGGATTTCAAATTTCGGTTTCTCAACCTAGATTCCTATTGACCGTAGGTCTGAAGTTGCATCGGCCCTTTACCATGATTTGAACCGTGTCTTTGAATGCCTACACAGAAGGACTGCATGTAGGCCCTCACCGAAAAACATGGTTGGAAATTTCCACCTTCTAACTAACATCATCTTTGTTGACAGCATCAGCAAATAACAAATGGTCAGCTCATCTAACTGTCGTTCTTTCCATCTTATAAACGACTATAAAGGACGTGCCTCCGTCGAACTCGTTTAGGTTCACATACTAAGGCATAAGGAAAAATTTGCGTCTGATTCGCCGACACCTCTGAGTTCTGATGCGGTTCATGGTGTGCATTTAAAAAATCACGCGTAGCATAAGCAACCCAAACCTCCAAGTTAATTGTTGATCCGTCAAGAGAATCACCGTGATCCACCCCACCCCACCCCCGAACCTTTTTGCTTGCATTCGCTTCGGCATAACGAAACACCACTTCATTCACTGTGCGACGGTCCTTCCAGGGTGTTTGGTCACAAAGACACGTATTTTGCCGTCGACAGGAAAGGGGTACGTCAGTCAATGGACATGGAAAAATAAAGAGGAGTTGACGTTGATCATGAGCCAGTGATTCGGTCAACTATGTCAAAACTTGCTTATGAATACTTTTCTAGCTAGCATATACCAGACACATAAACGGATTCGCAGGAACTCACCCAATCTGCAAAATCAATGTTTGACTCGAATGACGATTCCTCAACCTCCTAACTGCCACTCCAATTCATGCACATCGAACACCAGTTATGACCGTACTATGACATAGACAATGACATATAAAGGTTATCGTTACTAAATCATTGCCTGCTTCCATAATCAACAAATGTTTACTCTACCGCAGAGCTCTAAGTCAGGAGTTATATAGAGTCCTTCAGTCTTTCCATCTCCCAAAGCACATTACTTTCATGCTGATTTTGTTTATTGTGCATACAGACTACTTGTCAGTTGCCTGAATCAATAAACTACTTCTTCGGGCGTTTTGCTTTCTGGTTTCACGTGACCGTCATCACGACAGTATAACTGTGGAACAACGAAATTCGCTGGAATTTTTCCGGTGTTCCAGAGGAAACTATTTTTCAACCTACAACGGATCTATTATGGTGAAATCTGATGTGAACACGCATTGATAGTCATTTAACATAACTAGTCAGCCCTCTTTCTCTGTTGTTTTTTACACTACTTGTGTCCGAAACGGTGAACCAGCATCATTCAGTAGAACAGATACCATGCTATGACTGTACAAAGGTCCTGAGTATTCTAGTCGCCGTATCAGACACTCAACTTATCTGCCTCATACTGGAGGGATAAATACGTTATATCGTAATCATTTTGAGCACTATACTGGCTGATGAAAGAGAACACTTGATCATTTTAAGAGATCCACTCCAACTTTCCATTAACTGAACTACTCATAGCCACCTTTCTTCCAAATCTGCCTTTAATGAATCTCGTCAAAAGCGCGGATAATCTTACTACATATCCAGGGTCAATGATTCCGGTTTCTTTCATCTCATAAATATATTCCGCATACCAAACACGTGGGTTTTTTAAGTGAAGAATTCCTCTCCTCCTATGGTCAACTGTCACACATCGTTAACGAGCACAATTAGCACAAATCGCTAACAAGCCATGCACTCTGTCCATTTGAGACGTGTAAATTCGGAAACCACGTGTAATTGCGAATACATTAGGGTGTGAGAAAACTACACATGTGTGTCTCGATTTTTAACTCCAAATTGAAACCTGCGTTCATTCATGGAGAGTGTTTTTCTGCACTTTAAAACAAGATGGGCAGTACCATACTCGCTCACCATTATATGCATACCAATATACAAAAATGTATGCGAATGACCTGTCAACAACTGCGTGCATCCGCAAACAAACATGAGAAATCAACACACCTTTTCGTAATGTCCTTGTTAATTCCACTCCAAATACAGTTTATCAATAAACTCGCCTATAAGAGATCAGTTAGATTTTAGTTACTCTGTTTTGGGGAGCGATGGTGCACCCTCTGCTGGGATAAAGCCATCTGTCTCCTCTACCCTGCGTCATTTGTAAAAATAAGTCAAGCTCTGGTTTCTTCGGGTCTGAAAGTGATCCTGAAACTAGAGAAAACAAGAAATTTTTATTGATTCCGCATTGTGGGTCTCCAGCGTGCATGTGCTTAATGCATGCCAGATGTATACCGTATGATAACTGTGTTTCCTCACAATTTTACCGAGCAAACCAGGTTTAATGTGTCCTTGTAATTGGCTGTAGGATGCAAAGGAAAAACTTCATCATCTTCTGTTTTCGGCTGCCGACTCCTGTCAAGAACAAGTCATTACCTCGTAAATCTAGCAATGATCCATTACATATTCTGTTTTCCGCATGCACGACTGAAGATTCGTTGCTCTAGCGGACGTAGCGTTGAGTTCGCACAAGTGTATAAATTTAAATACTAGAGAAAACAGTTTTGTTGACTCTCCGAAGACCAGTGATGATAACGTGTAATGCAACAACCGAAATGCTGCCAATTTTCGATAGAAACACAGTGATTGATAGTTCTTACACCACGCACATGGTTTGCGGAGTAGAACATCTCTACGTAGTTAGGAAAAACAAATGACGCTAGAACTATACATCTTTAGAGCTACTTGCGAGTTATTCACCATGACGTTTTACACTTCACCCAGAAACTTCCCTGAACCAGATGGACTGGTTACCGATTTGATGGTAACATTGACACACCACGTAAGGCAAAACATCATGAAACAATTACGAATGAACAGGGGTAAGCATTAGGTTAGAACGGCCAAATGTAGAAAATTCGACAAGAGAAAAACTAGACAGATGAAAAGAAACCGAAATAAGAGTTTGCCGTGTAAATTTAGACAAGCGTTGACAACAAAACGCAAAAAAGCAGTTCAAAAATTATCGAAATTATGGAGGATAAATGCGATGTAACTATAGCATATTACATACCTGTTTCCATTCTGGGCACAAGATTTTCCATTACATGCTAGAGCAAATCACTTTAGTGCATTAGAATTTCCACCTTAGATTCTTGGACGCGACGGCAAGAACGCGATTGGCCCAACTAAAATCAAGGGACCACCAATCTTAACTAGAGTGCTTCACATTGGCTACTTCGGTAGACGAAGTGGTTTGGATTATTCGAGGGTTGTCAACGGGTTTGCTTAATGAGAACGGGGTTAGCGGTCAAACTGCAGCATAGATCACCTGACCCTCTGATTGAAGCGATGACACCAAGCTCGATAGTTGGCTGGATGACGAGGCGGGGAGCATACAACAACAGCGATTGCAAGGGATGTGTCAGATGACGATCAGTACACTTATGTCAAACATTGTGCTGACATGCGACAACGCACCATGTCACACCGATCTGGAAAATGTATTTGCTGAGGAGTTATACAATGCGTTACAAATCTTACGACTGGTACCTTGTTCATCAATGTTGAATCCAATTGAGAATGTCTGGAGCATGATGAAAGCAAGACTTAAAAGACAACTGCAGCAGAGTATTGCAATCGCTGCTCTTGTACGCTACCCGCCTCGTCGTTCAGCCTACTATCGAGCTTGGTGCCATAGCTCGAATCAAATGAAGATTACAGCCTCGGCTGTTTGTTACAGAGACGCATGCTCTCGTTCCTCTTAATAAACGTCTCATTGCCCTCGCACAGTACAGATCGAAGTTCGTCTCATCTATCCAGCAAATAGTCTTTCTATTTGCATAAAACCCCATCAGTCGATACGCAAACAGTCGCCGTAACTCCAAATTCTCATTTGCGTTCACGCCAATAGGTACTTGGTGCAGTTTCCTGACAGTTATGCACCGACCATCCAAGTATCGACTAATCGTTGTGGTCGACAACTCTTTTTAAAAATCAGCCTTCACGCGCAATCTCGAAAATTGGAGTGTAATCGTTGGGTCCATGGAAATTCACTCCAGCAACATGTCGATCTCTGATTCTGTCAGAATCCTAATTCAGTGTCCTTTACGAGGCTGAGCTTCATAACTGATGCAGTCCACATGTGGCCACTTGTAAGCAGTATTACACTTGACTCCGTTCAGAAGGGCAACCGTGCGCCAGTTATCGCCCTATTCAAGTGCTTCAATAATACGTCTGCGTGCTTCGGCACTGATGCGAGTGCACTTGCGTCCGCCAGCCATGCGTGTGAGAGAACTAATGAAAGTGTTCTCACAAACTGGTTCACTCTCATAGTACAGCTCGAAGTCTACCACGACCCTAAACCTCACTCCTATCGGACGTGAGATTCACAGACACCCATAACCACTCGCAACCCTTTACTTGCCAAAGGAACCGATACGACCTGTGGTTTGATGAATTAGTAGGAGCAAGGTCAGGTGATCTATGCTGCAGTTTGACCGCTAACCCCGTTCTCATTAAGCAAACCTGTTGACAACCCTCGAATAATCCAAACCACTTCCTCTACCGAAGTAGCCAATGTGAAGCACTCTAGTTAAGATTGGTGGTCCCTTGATTTTAGTTGGGCCAATCGCGTTCTTGCCGTCGCGTCCAAGAATCTAAGGTGGAAATTCTAATGCACTAAAGTGATTTGCTCTAGCATGTAATGGAAAATCTTGTGCCCAGAATGGAAATAGATGTGCTAGATGTTATGGAATTGATGAGGATATCACCCAGGCACATATTGGCATGTCTTGGATTGATCGGACTTCCTTGAATGGTGTGCTGTTTCAGACAGCAGTCTCAAAATATCATGTTTGTGACTAGCCTGGATACCAGATGGCACTTTGGTCCAATTATCTCACAGACCATAGTGATTTCACCCAAACCTATCTGTTCTTATATTCACGTTCTGTTTTATTCCACAGTTCGAAGTTCGTTTTGTCTTCTGCCTTCACGCACGTGACCGGCAACTGTCGACCGTTTGCTTTGTTGGTTTGTTTAATTCGAACCTTTTTTGAATACCACCAAGTTTGGAGATGATTCATCTAATCTGAGGATGCTTCCGTGTCAGGACCGAAAAGTGAACAATGAACCGAATCACTGGCGGTACACAACACTTTTTGACAGTATGGAGTCTCAAGCGATTTGAGGCTTATTCCAACTAATAAATGTTCATTTTCACTAAAATCACACCATTTTTTGCCATGACTGATTGAAGGCTGTACGACTGTTCAGTGGGCGTCCTTTAACCGAACAGGGTGAGTCAGAATGAATAGTGACCTGCCAGGAAAGTCACATATTGTGGCAAGTAGCATTCATTAGATTTCAACCTTACCTGCAAAGTTCGTTCAAACTGATCTTCCAGTGACAGTTGATGTGCATAGACAATTCTAGATGATAAGGGCAAACGAATGCAGCTCTTTGAATAAATGATATTCAAAATAACTGTGGCTTGGTCATAACCTGTCCACCAAACAAGCACTGTTTTGCTCGATGCAGTATTGCAAATGTGATACCAGCGCGTTCATGTTGCTTGTCTAAAAGTTACATCTTTAATAGACGAAAAATTTTTCCGGTTCCGATTGTAATGCTACCGAACAAAAATCCTATCCAAAGGCTTGATTTATGAGGCGAAAGGTCACAATCCTTTGGTGTCACATTGAGTGAACATAATGAATGAGGCAAAGAGTTATTACCTTGTTACAGTAGTACACTAAACTATTACTGTGACGTGTCTATTAAGATTTTCGTGCCAAATTTTACACCTCGCTTCCTAATCAGCGGTGGTTCTTGCTGTATTAGCATTTGGTGAACTAAGATCAGTATTCCAGAAAACCAATCAACAGTATTCGTGGAAGCACGTAGCACTAGGCTGCAACGTTTAAAACCGGCAATGAATCACCGTACTTTGGAAACAACCTAAGAGTGTATCCTGCGTGCGAATTTACCGGAGGCAACCATCTTTGCAAACCTTCTTTCTCATAGCGTATGCGGTTTCATCATGTGATGAAATGACTTCACATTGACTTTTGCATGGTAGTGACGTTTGAACACAAATCCAGTCGAACCTCTCTCACCTCATTCACAATATGTAACTCAAACGTTTTCTTGCTTAATTCGTTGCATCCATGGGATTACAGTTCCTTTGGGATTAGCTTTCAGTAAACCTTTCCTGTACTCACTTAGGCAACTATGGATTACTCACCACGGTGGCCATTTTCAGATTCACTCCCACGGAAATAGTAACGCGAACCAGTTTTTTCGGCGCATACTTGCAAAAAGTTGTTTGTGTGGCTCATTTGTTACCTTAGCCTGACACCTCAATTTAAATTCAGGTTTCTCCATGTCAGTGTGTAACGCGGAACTATGTAACAAATGGGGGAGGAGAAACAGCAAGTTGATAACCAGCACAGTGATATATGATGTGGTCAGCCACTTCTTTAAAAAAAATATGGTACTTCAACCAACATAAAGAGTGCAAGATCTTACTGGATCCCCTAATAGGTGAGCATAACAAGACCAGCGTAGCACTTACACACCACTGACTGACCAAGAAGGGAAACTCACTAAATATTAGAAACCATACTTAGATGTCCCTTGATAACCTATGGCCCCAAATGCTCACCCAACTGTATCATACTGAATCCACCAAATGATTCACGGGATTAACTACAATTGCGGAATTTTTTATGGGTTCATGCTGGAGCTTACGAAAGCCACTGTAGAACATTTGGATTGCATTACTGATTGCAAACAGTAAGGCAACTTTGATAAGTTTGAAAAACCCTACTGCAAAATGTCTGGGCTGCCTGGATTCGAACTAGCAGCAGAAACACTATAAGCAGAAACACTAGGCATCTTAATTGGTGAGACACGAAGCCGTGACAGAGATCAAAACTAACAACTTTCGACATTATCAAAAATGAGAATACACTCAATGGAAAGGCTTTGGCATATCTGAAAAATGGTGTAGCGAACAAGCTCGTTTTCGGTTAGTCATCAACAGGTCCATTACGTAACATTTATATGGAACAGAGTTGACATGAGAAAGCGTACAAAACAAATACCAAGTTCATGTGTACACTCCTTTACTTGTTCCTGTGGAACTAGTTACGTGGGTCGCACGACCAGGCAATTTTCTAGACGTATCCGTGACCATCATCCAGCCTGGATCAATAGCGATTACGAGCGCAATTATTGCAAACCTCCTACTTTCGTCCGATTTACTGACTCAACTGCATTCACCCAAATTTTGGCCACCGCTGAAAAGGTCGGAATTCGACTGAATAGTTCACATTTATGCGCACCGAAGCGCTTTGCACAGGCGTTGAAGTTGCCATGGCCAACCTCCCACATCACGACCGATCAAAACGCCATGGTTCCACTTACGTCATAATTGTGACATGATCGTATCAAAACGTTGTCTCCGTGTATGCCTATGACGTATGTGACCTCACTTGAACCTGCCATTTGTTTTAATCGCTTTACCCTGACAACTCGTTTTCATATAAATGTTATGCAATTGGCCTGCTAATGAATGACCGTAAAGGAGTGTTCACTACACCATTTTTCTGATGACTACGCTGGGGACTTTAAACCATCTGGCATATCTTACAAAAATGTTGTTTTGCAATTTATCTTGACAGTGCTTGTGTGTGTCGGTATGGATACTGATTGGCTGACCAACTGACGAAACGACCCTGTGCAAGTTGGCGTGCTCTTGCCTGTCACCATCCGGGACTAGCGTGACTATGCTGTTGCATTCATACTGACTAGTCTTGGATCCTATTTTACGATCTCCTTCACGTGCGTGTTGTTGTGTTGTATAATTGCTGTAAGAACAGAACTATTGCTTATTAAATGCGTTCCAGACTAAAGACAACGTTTCGCGTCGCTACATATGCACTTTTATAATGTTAAACCTCCCATAAGTTCCTTCAGCCTTCTGCTGGTTTTTAATTTCCCCGAAAGCAACCTCAACATATTACGTTTAGACAATACAGGTTTTTTGATCAATGCTGTTGTTCTCTCAATAGAATAGAACGAACACTGTGCCATTTCACTCCGAACAGAAAGGCTGAAGACATTAAGATACACTGAATCTAAATACAATACGTCTGTGAGAAGGATTACTTGACTTAGGATAAATATTGGAGATTGTGAGTTGAGACATGTACAGCACAATTCAGCTTTTTTCATTTACGAAGGAAACTCAGTAAAAACCAAAGCAATTTCATGTCACATCTAATCTCTTCTGTGATTCAACATGATACCGATTTTTTCCCAGAGAAAACCGAGGACGTACTTCTAAGGCAACCGTTTAGTTCCCGTGTTAAATTCGTGAGATCGAAAATCATTAACGTTGAAAGATTCCAGCAAGTTGTCCTGGAGTCGTGAGTGATATCGTGCTGGAGTAAGGGTCGAGATTTAAGAACAATTTAAAGGTTTCTGATGGGTAGTCGGGGGTTTGGTTTATTTTCAAGTTGACCATCACTCACATTTGATCGCAGCGTTCGCATTCAGATAGACTTTCCAGCCAGCCTCTTTCGAAAAGAAGCACTAGACTCGAGTTTCGCTCTCATTAGAGCTCGTCAGTAGTGCATATCCTTGCCACGGCCGGGATTTGAACTCCGGACATTCCAATCATGAGGCAACCGTGTTAACCAATTACACGCTGTATGGATCGTGTTCCGATGAATAGTTCGCCATTTGCTGATTCCCTGCATACCTTCCGTTGCAATAGTCGTTATCGTTGTGACAGCCAACAGCATCGGGCCATCTGTAAAACGTGTCCTGTCAATTGCAAACTGTGCGCTAAATGTGGTCATTTTTACCAGAGCTTGTCACTGTCGAACTGTTAAAATCTGGTGCATTTCTATCGAATAGATCGGATGCAAAACTATTTAATCTGTGTTCAGGCACCAGTCTTCTACCGTGTTTTACTATGGTTGGACTAACGTTAGCCTTATGTAATATTTACCTTTTTAACTGCGTAATTAAATATTATCACTTCCGATGAAACGAGGCTGACCATCTCCAATCACGTTTATCCCACACGGTATGTATTTGAGTCTTTTTACAGTTTTACCTGTTTATTCCTCATCGTATAAGTTTCCTTTTGCCGGAAATCCGGAAAGCTCTCTGTTCCTAAACAGTAGTTTGAAGTGCAGTGTAGCAGCCTACTTTGTGAACAGCAATAGAAAACCACCATCGGAACAGGAAGAAATGATTTATTTAAGGGTTGTGCTACGTTTGGATAAAATGAGAGTAGCTACTGTTCTGGTAGATCTTCCCTAGTCACTGTACTGAGTATCACTTCATGGCAATACTGGAAGATTTTCTATGGGAATGTGTGGGATACGATTGAAAAGCACCGTCAGTACATTACATCCGTGACCGATACCACTGTCCTATAGATAGACCGCTTCTATTGCCTTCCAAGAAATGATTTAGAAGGACCTGATCAAGTTGATTTACTATTCACAGTATATGCCTCCGCTGGTCACAGTTCTAAAAAAGAACGGAACTGTTCGTGCTTGCACTGACCCACATCTTCAGGACATCAATATCATTATGGGGAAGTTTCTTCTATCGTGAGATCGGAGTTCCTACAAGTTTGCGCTGTGAAGATATACCGGTGAGTATACACAACCAAGAATGTTGACATAGGTGAAATCATCCGTGTTGCAGATTTCAGTAATTCTATTGAGGAGCCGTGACGTGTATCACGTTTGACATTTAATCACCTCCTTCACCCTTTGTTGCCATAAAAGTTTTGTTTGCACTAATGCAATGTTGCATTTTCTGGCCAAGGCTAGGGATACACGTATAATAAGCTGTGATTGAATAGGTGCCGCTAAGCTAGCAAGTTTTTATCAGTAGAATAGTATTTAGGGACGAGGAATTAGACCATTTGGTTAACTTTACACGTTAAAACTATGAACAGGCTAATCCGTCATTGACTGACTGTCGCGCAACACTGACTGTCTGTTCTGATGACGAGTTAAAAGCACGGACGTCTCAACCGCCTTGGTTTTCATCACTCAGCGGTGAACATTCTTCTGATCCATTTGTGGCAGTGATATGTACGATGCATTAGTTGCCTCATTTTTGCTTTATGTATGTAAAGTTTGTACGGGATAGACGCCCTAATCAGTGTTTTAGACTGACCCGTTTCAAGTCAATTGCACAGTCCAATTAACAGCAATTTAGTTTTCCAGAATTTTCTTCCCTTGAGAATAGCTCTACTTACTTTCAGTTGTACTAAAACGTCTACGGCACAACTCATACTGATTGACAGATATTAATCCAGTGATACTGATTTTGAACGAAAGAGTTAGGACGTCAACTGTGAACAATAAACGCTGCGCAAATGAAACTCATAAGGTTTGGCTACTTATATTTAACCCTTATTTAAGGCGTGCATCATTTTGATAGAGAAGTCTGCGTGAATGGAAGTGGGCGTGGAGAAACGCAGCCATCCTATTTGCAGAGTACTGACAATCAATATACGCAACCTAATTTCGACTATGAAATCCTTTACCATTGTAGACAAACAAGAAGAATAATGATTTCGTTTCAAATGGTGTGTTGTGAATAGCACCTTCCAAGTGTTAGCAAAGAATAGCCTGGTGAGTTGAAAATGAGATCGAAAGCTATGTGACTTTGAGTGCAGTCAGGAATATTACTGCTAAAGAAAGAAACGTTCTATGTTTCGATGCCTTTTCAACGTGGGCGGTTTATTTTTTAAACAACCCTTGTGAAGCTTGTTGTGTTACGAGCAACTCAATGTTTTTAGTAGGACGGATTCGTGGACAATTCTTGACGTGACTGCGAACGATCGCAAGCTACGTATTGATCGGACGAGTCCCCAAGTTGACTCTCGGTTGAAATCGAAGGAAGAGAGTAATCCTACCGGACTGTACAGATCATGCCCGTATAAGCAGAGGAATTTCACAGCAAACTACAACCAGCGGCAGGGTCTCTTCCTTTGGTCCAGGAAATTGCCTGTTTATTACTTTGAAAAAATGTACTCGGCTCAGCATCCTCCGTCGACTGTTATTGAACCTAGGCTAACAATATAAACATGGTATAACGACAATTGTTGCCACATAAACATATGTTACGTTGGTTCTTATTGATTACACACATGAAACTGTCGTACTCAAGCCTACATGTTAACAACAGCACACTTGAAGTCCGGAGCTGCTACCATTCGCAACAGCATCGGCTATTCCCTTACACACTGCAGATGTTAACACAATCCGTTACATCACCATTGTACTGACCTTGTTTCAGCAGCACGCATCGCGGTTAAGTATTGCATTCGCGGCCCAGCTTTGTTCACAGATAGTCATTGACTTCATGTAAGCCACGGCCTCCAATAAATGGAGAGTGTCACATTGTTAGCTACATGACTTTGATCAGCAGAACTGAGTGTATAGAATCCCCTGTGTAAATTGCCCAAAACCGGCTGCAGCTGAGCAGTGAGGTACGTTACTCAGATATGGGGGTTGCTCGTGAATTCGTCGGAAAAAAAATGTGCGCATATGTCACAATGCACCATTTCCTGACTAACTGAACTGCGCATTGCGAAGTTTAGACTGACAGGCCTGATGATTCGTTTAGTTGCTAGAGCCACCTACCATCTCCTCGTGCAGCATATTGTTAGTAGCTGATTGGAACTTGAGCCGTTGAAAAAGTCCCTTAGCGCAGGTGTTGATCAAGCCTAAAGTCGATGGCTGGAGGCAAGCATGGTTGTTGTGTTTCATGAACCAATGAATGCGTCAAGCCAGTTGGACCTTTCTATACAGGGCACAGTTTGGAGCAGAAGTTCAGGCTGAACAAGAGACGTTAGACAAGGCGAGGCAGATGCGTTTAACGATCGATCAGCCTTCCAATGGATCGTTCAATGAAAATATCTTTAGCAGTCGATCTGTAGCTTTTGCCACTGGCAGAAAACTCCTAACATACCCGAAGAGATGAAATTACCGACGCAAATGTGATTACTTCATGGAACGTACTCTTTCTCTCTCTCACTGTCCTACAAGACGACTTCCCCCATCACAATGATGTACCTTCCCGTTTCTGTTGACTTGGCAAGACTTCATGAGTTGAAGGGAGAGCGAAGTGAGAAATTTTCATACCGTATTATACTGCATTTTCCACATCATGAAACCTTTCTCAGGTTCGCATAAATTTCGGCACAAACCAAGGTTTGTTCTTAATCGTATGGAGCTGTTCAGCACAACGCATTTGAAATCCCCAGTGTTAAAACTGGTTGCAAGCGAGCTGAGATACCTTGCTGTTTTCCGCTGGTCCGTTTGGCAGACTACTTCCCTTGGTGATTTATCCTTGTCAAGTTTTTATAGTACCCTTTTGTCCACCAAAAAACCCCATGTTTGGTGAGTGCGTTCACTTGTTCCAGTTATCTGCTTACTGTAATGTCCAACTCTCGTTCAACGTCTAGAAACCCCCCTTTTTGTGGGCTAACTGGGTGATTTTGATATCCTCGGACCTGCCTCAATGCCTATTGGTCACCGAGAGGCAGTCTATTGCACTGCTTCTCAGTCATCACACATTTAATGAAAACCTCACCTCACTCCACACATTTGCACTGTATAGCTGCTCTCACAAACTTGACTGAATTTCATGAATTCATAATGTGACGGATGGAGTGGAACTCAAATAAATCTACTGATATCGGTTTGATTGACTTAACATTCAATATCTGATTGTCTAGCACTAAAATGTCCACGACTATCACCACGTAGAACGGTCACAAGCAGACATTTAGTCTACATTCACCAAAATGGTCCGTACCCAAAATTCTCCTCAGTTACTCTGATGCCATACAATAATGGCCTTCTGTGATGGTGGTGTAATGTGACAGACAAGTATATATTGTAGACAGCAGCCGTGGGAAGGAAGAATTTCTTAAAAACATTACGCCGGCCAGTGGTTACCCGGAAATGTTCACGGAAATAAATTGCATGCGTCAGACAACTAAAAATCGAACTGATACTGTTCCCAAAAATCGAAGTTGCTTAAATTTAACACTCAAATAATATCATTTTTGAACCGGTGAAAACGACCTCCCTTAAATCTTGCATGCTGAGTGTGATTGAAATCTCGATTCACTGATTATCCAAACCCCGACACAACAGAAGATCTTACAGACGGCCAATCCAAATATCGCGTTAATGATACAACATCAGGATTGGACGAACGGTCTTGGTGTTTTGCCTTCCGTTATTCGTCAATTCATCTGTTCCGTATTCCACCAATTAACATACAGTTTGTGACATTACATGTGCTAATGAGATCAGCCAATGACAGGCTGTGGTTTCTCTAATATTGTTGTACATAAATAAATTCGGTGTCTCAATCCATGAATAAGAATTGCTCACTGCTGCCAGTACCAGGTCTTCGCTTTATTACTTGCGTGGGAGGTTTCAATTCAAGTACGACTTCTAGGGCTATTCGAAATCCCTAATTTTAAGCATCACACTTAGCTATCGAGCTACCACTCTTGTTCTGCATCAGCTCTGACCACTTTCCTGCTTTGGATGGTGAACCAGCGGACAATTCATCTCCAGTTTCGGTAGAACACAAATTGATGGAAAGGAGTGGAGTTCACCGTGGATACAGTGGCGCAACAAGCATTAGCAACTCAATGAATAAGCTGACCAGTGACCATCGAGAAACAAGAAGAAGCTGATAGCGTTAGCAGATGTTGAACCACCTCTGTTCTCGCTCAGTGTGTTGAAACGATCAATATCATTGAGTTGGAAGTGATCCTGATTTCGTTGGTATGCAACACGTTCAACCGTTGCTTTTAATGCCACTCCACTTCTATAGGAAAACGGTAGTTTCATTAATGCGTACATAGAAGATAAGCGGAACGTTTACATCTCTCAAAATCTGCCTACATTTTGGTTGGGGAAATTGAAGCAAAGTAACTCACTGTTATAAGTCACGACTGATGAAGGTGACTTTATATTGAATTGAATGTTGCAACCTACCAATTGCTTGTCCACTAAGGAGCCTGTCTGAAAATGTTACAATTTCGTTCGAAGCAATACTTATCACTAAGTCGGGGAATGTATCGCGTATACAAAAAACGTTGACGGTACTATCTAATACTTGCAGCTCTTGATGGTTGAGAACAATGGTAGTGTTGTTCGTAGCTCGGGTTGATGGTATACGTACACGTATACGTTGAAACACTCAAGCACTGATGATGTCACCTCGCTTGGCGATGAAACGTTTCCAACCTAAATACCCAGCTCGGTGAACATATCAATACCAAAACTTGCAGCTCCACTATACGCAATATGTGCTTTTGGTTCGAGCTGTATGAACTATCTAGCAATGTGGTTAAATTCGAATGTTTTTGACGCACAGAGAAGTAGAAGCTTTAATATATTCGAATGGAACGCCTACGCCGTATTTCTGGGTAAAGGTTAGGTGACGACTAATTAGCTGTACCACAAACTGGAACACCTGAGTACAGAATCAACGGTGATGGAATTTATTAATTCTCCACACCGGTACTCGTCTCTGCTAATTCGAGAGAGTCATTTAGGCAGTATGGAACTTTGTTGATGGGGTTCAAGGTGCTTACTGGCCCAAAGACTACTTTACGGTCTGCGGAATTGCGCATACATACGATTGAGCATATAGGCAAATGATCCTTGTGGATTTTCCACAACGTTTATTTGGGTGCTGCTTTGCTGATTGGTTTCACATGACCATGCTGAGCTCCAAATATATACCCCCGAAAAAAACTGTGCCTGCTACGTGATTTCCTAGTAACACGGTGGTTTTAGTCGTCTCTTCCAATTTAACTGTTGGTGGATCTGCAGAAATGGTGCTAATTTTTCGGTATACTCATTCTTGTTCATTAATTCACCGCTGTAGATTTTGTTTTGCCAGGGGAACACTAACTAGTCCAACTCTCTTAAGTATTTGACGATCCGATAGTCTTCCTGTTTTAGACTACTGTTGGCGACATGAAGCTGCTGAACCAATTTCCTTTACGATGTTCGTCTTCCAGATTAACTACCCGGTTGATCTCTCATTCAAATGTTAGGACCAAGGTGGTTTTAACTTTGTGCGATTCCAGCATGAACTTGATTGCAATCCAATGATAAAAATCACATGGCTGCAAATAATAAGCATTAGAGCTATTTCCGGTTCAAGCTGCTGAGACAAATGCTTCCGAAATTCACTGCATACACATCAGCGGACTCAAAGTCCATAGTGGAACAGAGAAGTTTCTAAATTCGAACGCACTGGTAATTACCGGTGTAACTAATTTTGGTCATGAAATTCCAATCAACATGGTGTCAAGGATGTCATTGGGCAAAAGTACGTATTGGAAAGTGCGCTTAGTAGTTAGTATTGTTAACGAGAAACAGGTGTTCGAGCACATTTTCGAGTGATGCGTACCACCGAGTATGACCAGTTCTAGTTCACGGACTGGTGCAAGATCTGCTCCTCATCTGCAGAATGAGGTACAAATCAGTGTCACGGAAAAATGTGCAATATGGATGAGTTTTGACATGAACAGAACTTTGGTCTAGTGTTTCTCTTCAAGAACTGCGGCATTCGAATGCCAAAGCCACGATCAACTGTGACTGAGATTCATCATTCCCCCCCCCTCATCATCAGAACATCAGTGATGACCGGAAAGATCGCTGATGATGAATTAGTGATTTGTACCGGTTTCCCACAGTTCATTTTGTAAACAAGAGAAAACAATCAGAACGAAGTCATTATAACATCTTCCTGATTGTGGTTAACAATGTCATTTTCCAAGTGACAATTAGAACCTCAATACTTTTTGTGTCCTGACCAACTGAGCCCAGAGTTCTGTTAGGGTTTGTCGTACCTCGGCACCTCGAAGAAAAACGGGCAAAATTCCCATAAGTGTACAGCCCGAGACCACGCCCGTTCACAACATGGCCAAGTGGTCATTGTACTCTGTAAGATGTTCGTATTATGGTACGTGAGTCAAAAGCTTGGTCGACCAGCAAATACTTGGTTGGGGATTATGAAAATAAACTTAGCAGAGGATGTGCAGGGTATGTCAAACTGTGCTGTGTGGCAAACTTTTGTTACAACTTGTCAGTCTAATAGTTCGGTGATAACCAGCTAAATACGTGTTTACTGGAATCCATTGCATCTCTTGACCATAATTCAGTTTCGGGCCGCTCCTGTATTTCTTAAGGTCTCATAAAAAGTTATGCACAAACAGCGAGTCCTGTCAACGTCTAATAAGCAAGTCCTAGGCGTCATTTTGCAGGCCCTTAACAGGCTCTTTTGTATAAAACCGTCCTTTTTGGAGCTGGAATCTACCGTCAGGTCAAATTAAGTCACGAAACGCCTAGCGCACCCCGGAAAGTGGATGGTCAACACTTATGAGACCACCTTATCAGCAGGTAATGCTTTTAAAATGTTAATCCAGTATGCTTCCAAATTTTTTCTAAGTAATGGGTAACGCAGGAACTGTAGGCACGAATGGAGACGTGTACAAATACGAAATGGGACCGATTTACTAATGCACGTGCGTAGAAAGACCGAATCGATAAGGGTGATCGAAAGTGGATCATATTTTGATGGCAACTGACCTGTGCACATTGAATTGCCGATATCGAGCAAATTCAATGAGGCTGCAACATGCCAGTTCTTTTGGTCGTGTTTTGTGAATGTAGGAGACATGTAGCACCTTTTGTTAGAACTCCATGAAAATATCTTGAGAAAAATATGACACATTTACGTTCGAAACCCGGTGACAATGATTATACGGGTTCAAAAACAAACTTAGACGTTGAACATGAGTCGAGAGTCTCCTTATTTTGGTAAGAATATTGTTAACATGGAAAGGTAACATTAAACGGTAACTCAATGTAACACCTAGTATGGTCCAGATTAACACCTAAGAGGAACCGTGTTCCCGCGTGCGTCGTGGAATGAGTATCGATCAACTCTCAATAAGAGAAGGTGAAACCTCAACATATTTGGACGTACTGAGCTATTAGAAACGTGCATCAAATCAGCTGGTCAATCGGATAAGCTTACTCTTCTGAGCGAGGGTGGAGGATGTCGAGTGTTAGGCACTGGAGATGACATCATTCGTGCAATTTATCAAACAAATAGATCAAGAGCAGACGAAGAATCTGCAGAAAACTTCCTTGAAATTACAGTAGAGGGAATATGTGAACATTTGGCTTACTTCTCACGTTTCTGTGCACTGCTAACTGGAAAACAATTGATTATAGAAAAATATATCTTAAGAATTACTGTCTATGGTGTACTGAGTGACTCGGTTTTGTCCAACTTGAGAGAATGATAAAGTTTAGATTATTATTATACTCAGTCGAAACTGAAGGATGATAAAATCTTAGGTGGAATTAAAAACACGCACGCCTTCGTTATTTCTCTCTTACTTTGTTTCAGTTTATCCTTCCCTATCTTAGTCAAACAATCTGACGCCTGTCTATCTAAAATTTGTCGGAACTAGTCTTAAAAACTGAATGCAATTCATAAGAAAGTATGTTCGTGAATCGCCATCAATTCACAAGGATCATGGAGTCCTTTAAGATGCATCTCCATCTCTTCTTCTATGTGAACTAGAAATCCACCCACATACATTAAAAAGTTTATGGCCTTGTTTTACGACTATGGTAACGTCGTTAACGTCATTGTTAATGTCGTTTTGTTACTGTGGATTATCCGGTGGAAAATTGGAACTGAAATTCACAAAGCACCTTGACGTGATATCCTTCCTCTGGATAAAACACGTTTACCAAATGTAGTCTCTACTCTACGGGCAAAGATTTTTAATATCCAGCAAGCGTTTGTACAACCAAACGTGCCAATTTTATGTCTTCTTCTAACCCAAACTGGTCAGTTCGTGTCAGATCTCACCTGCATTATCTTATGGCCAAACCTTTTCCATGAGTACTTGAAAATTTATTAGACGTGTTGTTTATTGCTCAATTTCTGTTGTTTCTCTGTTTTTCACTGTCAACCTGTTGTATACTGAACAGTTTACATAAAGCAACACCTGTCTCTACTTTACAGTAATCGTAATACATTTTAATTGTGTTCTTATTTCGCACGTTGGCTCGATGGTTAAAAGACAGATGGCAACAGATGGGATAACAGGTTTTCTTATCTGTCTCACAGTCGTTAACTTATGCGTGCGTTAGTTAAATTGTTTGCAAAATACCTACATGTTTGTCCTTTCCTTCGTTATGCCAGCATTCCCGTCATCTACGTGTACGGTTCTTCTATCCGATCAAGTGAACACACTTAACTAAAAATTCATTAGAAATATTTAATGAAGGTGTATTAACATTGCCGCTGAATGTCAAATCACCAGTTTATCTCTGAACCCGGAATACAAATATACTACAAGTATGAGGATACACCGCAAATTCCACTCGACTAAAAATTTAACGTTGTTAACTTTGAAAGTTTATGGTGTGTAAGACGTCGGATGAAACTCCTAAGTGAAAACAGCAACCGTATTTTCACAAATTCGAAAGAAAGGCTGAGTGTGAAGAACAGTTGAACAAGGAAAATTGAAATGCACGTAACGTTTCGTTAAGTGCACCAATGAAATCAAGGCTACTTGTTAGGTAACAGTGATAATCACATATTTGTGAAAATCTTTATTGCTGGTGTTCCACTTGAAGAGACAAACGTTACACCAACACCAAGTACATATCACAGTAGGACAACACATAATAGATCATTTGAAAAACGTTTGATATTTCACAGCAGTAAGATTACCTCAGCTTCTCTTTATCATATGGAAAAAGTATGATCCCTTATGAGGTCACACTGAGGCAGTTGATGGAACAATACTCCGGGTCTCTAAATCGTACACTAAAGAGTCCTCATTTTAAAAATTTTTGTAAAATGGTCGTCTTCAAAATCTTGCACCAGTTTCACTCGGTAAGTGTAACATAGAATCTGTGGGAACACCTGTAGTACTTGAGCGAACGTTTTACGCGCCAACTATCCTAAACGACACAAATGTGGATCACGCTTAAAGAAGTGCATAGGCTCGAATATTGCAATCCGAATATCATTACTTAGTTTTTCCGGATAGGACAGCGTAAGCCAAAATAGCACAGTTCCAAATTTATCTCAGTCACACGATCGCCTTAATGCGTGCTGCAAATACAATACTTTAAAAAGCCATCCAGCAATTTAGAGCAGAATGAGTCACTGCGGATTTCCAGTTTGTGCTCCCGAAATCGGCCAAATCACTAATGAGTTGTTATTTGGGGAGTCATTTTTCCACTATGAACAGTATGCGGTGTTCAGTAAGGATAGGTTTTCCTTGCAGGTCTGTTACACGATAGCACACTTTCTGAAGAGTACGTACATTAAAACTTTGAACTACCTTGCTTCCTGGAAATGAAGATGACACATTTTAACATCAATTATAACGAAATACAACATACCACATTTCATAGACATATGGCAAACAAGTGAACATTTTAATAGCAGCTTTGGTATTGGTATATCAAGCATACAAATAGTGTAAAATGGCATGATCTGCCACCAAGCAGCGATACGGTCAATTTTCACAAGATTAAACCAGCCGCGGTAAGGTACGTGATCAGAGCACAACATCGACCATTTAATATTCCCACAACCTGATTATTTTCCCGGCATAAATCAGTGTTTGGCGAGTTGATTGACAAAATAAAAACAGAAACAGGAAGTTGAAAATAATTGATTCGAACAAAGCAGTACCAAATTTACAATAACAGGGATGGGCTGTTTTATAACAAACGAATTGAGCGTTGGATAATCAAGGAGCCGGTTAGGACAAGTCATTAAGTTCAGAGAAGGGTCAAGTTCACGAACAGTTGTTTCTGAACACAAAGAGCTGGTTAGAGTCGACTAATTGCAACCGCTGCAACAAACCGTAAGAATCTCGGGTTAGAATGACGCAACAGGATTTCGAGTGCACAAGATGGATCGATAGCATGACCGGTGGTCAAGACGTGTCTAGCGACTGAGGAAACTGGCTGTTTATGCGTTTCAGAAACATTACCATTCTCCGGTAACACGGACTTTTGTACACATTTAGGTAAATGTTCCTTCATTCTGGAGATCAAGCATCTCTGGGTTCCGCAGTTACATACAATTTGGTAAACACAATGTGAAGTGGCACCGATAGGCCGATCTCCTTTGGCTGAAGGCACTACTAGCTTCTGAGTCCGAGCGATTACACGGAGGTCAGCTGTTTTAAACGTTATTTTGATTAAATTTCTTAATCGTTGTGTTGTTTGCCACATGACATTATCACCCCTAAAAGGTAGCATTATGTAGACTCTCTTTTTCTCTACAGTGACCACCTTTTCGGGTGGTGATTTTTGTCTACTGTGCCTGTCTATGAAGCTTCTGGGGTAACCATTTGATTGTAGGACAGACGTAATCAGATCTAGTTCCTCCGCGAGGCTGTCGGGCGTACAGATTCGCCTTACTCGTTTGAAGAGAGTAGTTACTAGTGCTCCTTTGGTTGGATCGGTGTGAAACTGTTAAAGTTTGGATATTGACTTGACCATGTGGGATTCCTATACACGGTTCTTCTAAGAGAGCCATCCACCGGACGACTTGTTAGGATATCTAGAAATGGCAGGCAGTTGCCGACCTCAAATTCACAAGTGACCTTTAGATTAGGATGACAACTATTTAGACGTTGTACCAGGTTATCTACCATCTGTTTGGATCGACTGAGAATTAAGGTGTCATCGATGTAACGCTTGTAATATGACAAGTTTTCTATCTCCGTAGCTAGCTGTTGCTCAATTTTCAGCATGAAAAAGTCTTCTAAGATGAGACCTAATGGACTTCCCATGGCTATTCCGTCTGTTTGACGGTAGGACTGCTCGAGAAAACGAAAGCTGACATTCTCAGTACAGAGCAGCAAAGTTTCGTTCAATATGTCGGTGGGAAGTGGCAACGAAGTGTCACTCATTTCAACGAGCTCACAAATGTAGTCAATCGTTTCATGCAGTGGGACATTTGTGAAAAGTGACTGAACATCTATAGAGCATTTCAGTTCGTTGGCAAGATTGATTCCGCCAAAGTCACTGATCAATTCAAAAGAATCTTTAGTGGAGTATTTCTGAAATTTCTATTCTACTGGGTTAGAATAGTGGCCAACCAGCGTGCTAATTTGTGGTAAGGTGTTTTTCATTGCCGAAATTGGCCTAATTGGCATCCCAGACATGTGAGTTTTTGGTAGGCCGTAAGGCAAGCAAAACGTAATGACATTCCTTTCTTCATTCGGAAATTAATTGTGTTTCTGGAGCTATTCAGTAAATTAGTTTGTAACGAATTACCATACAACTGTTGATAACTAACAACTCACGTTTTCTGCCCCATACAACCCTTCCTTCTCTTCCAGGTTTATCAACCTAATACGTGACGTCGTTTCATTGTAACTTGGTGACTCGTAGTGGTCTTACTGAGAATAATATTAGGCAACACACATGACCCTTCTGACCTAATTCACTGATACGATTAGTGTACGTGATTAGAATGAGGCATATGCATCTCATTTGCTCTAATTAGTCACACAAGTGACTCTGGCCACGTTGACCAGCCTCTCTTGCTCAATCTATCAGTTCCGCCACAATTGTCATCTTTATTTATGCATAACCAGGACCGTTTTAGTTGAATGTCGACCCGAATAAACGTTTCTTGTAACACACGTTTTGTGATTCTAATAATTACATGTGAGGTTCAGTGACTGAATGCAAAACAGGCAGAAAAGGACAGGTTTGATCGGCGTTAATGAAAAATAGCGTAAGTATTGCTGTGGCTAACAAATTTTACATCAACAACTTCTTGGGCACAAAACACAAGTTGTTCAGTTTTCGTAGTCATCGCATAACAAATCTTTAAAAGCTTGATTTAAAGATTGCACAATGATACATTGAATGAGTTGCTCTAGTCAACCAGATGGTCTGTTTGCATGAAACGCATTGATTGCCTGTGGCTTCTGTTAGTCCGGTTCATTAATTGTTGAGCAGAACAGATTTAAATCAGAGAAGTTGTAAGATTGGGAATATATTGTTTATATTGTAACAACTTTCTTTGCAGGTCTTCTAGCGATTACGGTTGACCATCTTAAAACACGAGATAGGAAACCGCAGAAAAATCTCTTTGAGAGAGGGTACTTAAATGTGCCCCAAGTACGGAGAATCTGGGATTCAGCTAGATTCAAAATAGCACCAGGATACCATATAGCCATGTGAGTAACTTGGTTCAAGTGTAAAGATAGAAATTATGGAAACGAAAATTACTAAATATGGTCAGGTCTTAGAAGCGTATACTTTTAAGGTACTTGGTACCTAATCATATGATCGATTTGCTATGCTACTTCTCCGAACAAAAGCAAAATGCTTCACTGTTCAGCTATTAACAATCCAGCATGATAATCTACTCATGCATTACCCAGAATTTTCTCTTGTTCATCAGATTAATAAATGTGCAGATGGTCATGCGACTGGAAATTAGGCCTTAATTTTGCTTGCATTAAAAGCTCCTTATAAAAATCATAGAAATTTCACAGATTGGAGGAAGTTAAGAGTGTTATTTTACACGTGAGTCTATTAGGGACGGTTTAGAGAGAATAGACAAATTAGGTTTTTTCTGTTTCTGGGAGGCCAGCAGAGAAAGTTGCAGGATAATGGGCGAACTAGGAATCGATACTAATCCGGCATAGGAAAATCGTACAACAAAAAATATAAGGGAATATTTCTGTCGAGTCTGTATTTAAATTCAACTTCTGTTGTGATAGAATCAACAAACTCTGGTAAGCATTTCCAGACTGTGCACACCTGGACTATAAAAGTGTACACCAGAAATCAAATAACTTTCCTAATCAAATGTGCTACATTCACATTCGAGGACCAACTAGAAAAATCCAAATTCGAGTAATCAAATGAACTTAATCAAGATCCCTGTCTACGAAGATAAAGGTCACTACACTGGTAAGGGTTTTGAGGAAAGTACAATGGATGTAAACGGAAGCAAAGCACCACTAAAATCTACACACATCTTAATACAAACACGAGAAAGCCAACCGATTTATTGGGTATGTGCAAGTAGTTAACGTCTTCGTATTGATCAACAGGCTGGAAAGAAAAAGGTCGGTATATCCACCCAATAATATAATCCAGTTTTATTGTTCCACAACCCGTTGTTCTCTATCAACTTGGGCCGACTCCTCTGTACTGTTTGTAGATTGTTTATGTCTCATTAGTTTGTCGGTTTTTGTTTCCAAAAGGTCCTATGTAGTTTTGTACTTCTAGCTAACAAGTTTGACGTCTGTCGGATCAATCTGAAGACTTGTCTGGTATGTCACCAGCACTTGCATTTACCTTCGTAGCTATCAGCAATATTTATCTTCTGTGGGGCACCAAAACTGAAAACCTGCCCGGATGTCCATTACAATAGTACCTCTCTTGTAAATATATGCAACCGATTTCATATCATTTTCATCCATACAACTGGAGCGTATGCATTTTGCGAAGGTAATCTAGTACATCTTTTCGAGTAAATCCCATGGCAAGTAATTTGCAACATGCTGTGGTTGATGTCTATAGATGAATGCTTGACTCAACTGTGAAACGTAGAACAGAACGCAACTAAACCTTGCTCATTTTTTAGTAACATAAGTTAGTATCGACAACGCCCACGAACGTTTGATGCAAGCCACTTGTAAGAATGTAAACGTTGAACTTTAGGTAGTATCGTTTTGATTGCGCTCGACCCGGACAATGTTAAACAGATGATAGACTGATGAGTATGTAGAAGGGTAGAGAAAAAATTACTGATGAAAATTTGATGACAATGCCAAAGATTTCAAGGAGAAAGATTGACCAGTGTCTTTAGCTGGTTTCCGTAACCAATGGAGTTCCCGTGTTGTCCCCAACCATGCAAGCGGCATCACCCAGACTGGCTCAGAAGCAGAGTCAGTGCTTCCTGGTGACCAAGTGCAAACTAGCAAACCAAGGAGATGGCGGAAACCGACAGAATTTATTCACGAATTAACCGATAACTGAAAACACAACCACTCTTGGGAATGCCTCTAACGTTGACAAGAATTCACAACTGAATAATTTTGGCGGCTGAATTTGTAAGAGTTTTACGTGTTTGAGAATTAGACCTGACCTGAAGGACGCCATTTGAATGTCAACGAAAACTTCTTCACTGTGAACAGTAAATAACGAAAATAGAATCTAATCCAATCACGAGCCATCTGAGCCGACTGTCGTGGATGCATTGCAGCCCACATAACCAGGTACTTCACAACGCTCCTGATGTAAATAGTCAGCTAGAAACCTACATTTCAGTTTCTGGACATTTTCTTCAAAGTACTGATGAATTGTTTCAAATCTGTTAATTCAGAATAGACCCATTTACGAATAATCTGGACCTCGGCTGGATTCGAAACAGCGACAGAAACAACAAGCTCAGACACGACAAACGCTTTATTAGCTGTGCAACGAAGCCACGTTAGGTGCTCGAAAATTTCACGGGAAATTCACACATATCACTGATTCAGTGTCTGTGTTCATCGGTGGCGTTGGTGGAATCCAGGGTGAACCGATCGAGAAATCCCGCCCGGGCAGTCAACCGGCTAGATCATTTGATGGATTCCATGTGACAAGGTTGGTTCGGTGGGTCACTAGGTACTAATGTGAAATTTCTGGGTTTCCGGTGTGACCTCGTATTTCGGCTGGTATAGCATTTGCCACATCTGGGCATGTTGTTTCTGCTGCTTGTTCGAGCCCAGTCAAAGTCCAGATTTTCCGTGATTGTATCTTTCCCAAACTACCTTCAGATTTCTATACGGCTGCGCTGCTCTAAAGACGTCATCAACTCAAAGGAGAAGGGCAAAATTAGTTAGCATATACTTTCCTGTGATTCAATCTTATGCTCCTAATATGTGTAAAACATGACGACCTGTCTGTTAGTCAAATAGTGTGTTTATTGCTGCCTAGAAATTTCCAGATGAACAAACGATTTGTACAGTACAAATGTGTTTTATGATCCAAAGTTACCAAAGAAGCCGGAACAGAGAAACACGCAGTTTCTGAACGTACCGCCCAGGATCGTTGTGTATAGCAACCGACACCCGGTTTACATGACTCTGGAAGATTTTGCATGAATAACCAGCACAGCATGTGCGATTAAGCACTCGGTTATATCAACTCATGTGTATTGTATACTTTCCGATAAAATTTGAGCAAGGTGGATTACACCATCCAAGCACGCGACTCATCATACTCACTTTTAACTCGATGAGTTGGCCGCAAGAACCAAAATAAATGAAAGGCGAATGGACTGTGAAGAATGGACTCACGTGACATGATTCTGTTAGAAGGAGCAAGTTGGATTTCATCGTACTATCTGCTTTTAGATCTGAAGTAATATATCATAAGAACAGCCACTCTAAATAAGGAACCGCTGCAACTTTTACAAGTGGATGGGTGAAGGCCCAACATGGGAACCGCTAAGAATTATAGACATTGTGAATGACCTGAGTTATTTAATCACAGGGAGAGCTGTTTTTACAGAGGACTCTTATGCATCAGCAGACAAAGTTGGCTACTCTTAACGCGTGGTTTCTCAGGTAGTACATATATAATGGTGCCATATTTCCAATCAAAGACAATGCAATTTGCATTAAGTGTTTTCGGAGCAGTTCTCTGTTTGTGCTGTAAACATGGCCTCCTGAGTGTACACCGATATACACTTATTCAGACTGGATCAGTGAAATGCACATTCATTGGTGGGTAATATAACCTGTATTTTAGCTTGAAGAACTCGCGTCTTGTGTAAGTTTCAACTGTAACAAACCGGATTAAACTACACACGAAAACTATCTCAGGAAAGACCAAGCGTATTGCTTGGGTGGCTTAGTTCGGAAACATCAGTTTCGCATTTCGACTGTTAATTTTTGGGTTGTTTCAGCCGCGGATTTGAATGTAAGTGGGTCAGTGGAACTAACGAGGCCAGTTCGTGTCTGAAATAGTTGGTTGATCTAACGGTCACCATGCCAATACGGGTCAATACGTATAGCACTGTTCGAAAACACGAATTGGTCATTTTTTGCTAGTGCGGCTTTAGGAAGACGTTGAATTAATCTTCAGGTATTTATGTTAGCCATTAGTTTCATAGGAAGAATTTGTATTCAAAACAAATTTTCGTAAACTGTTTGTCTTCGACAGTGCTGAATTGTCAGCATGAATTTGATAAAATGAACAATATTCCGGTTGAATTTGACCTTAAACTGGTATTAGTAGTGATTCTTTTCAGAAAAGAGGGGCACGAGAATCAAGGTGGTTTCGAGAAATGTGACCTGTCGAGAGATGGAATTGACTAGCTCCACTGCTGACCTATAAGAAATGCTGTCGTTCGAGTTTGCTAATAATAATTAGGCGGCTTTTTCCATAATTCGAATGCGCTTGTGTGTAACACTGCCT
Source organism: Paragonimus westermani (assembly GCA_008508345.1). Classification (NCBI taxonomy): domain Eukaryota; kingdom Metazoa; phylum Platyhelminthes; class Trematoda; order Plagiorchiida; family Troglotrematidae; genus Paragonimus; species Paragonimus westermani. Next base: position 29,795 of record QNGE01001258.1, on the reverse strand, counting down.
TCTGGTCATTGTTTCATTTTTTCAGCCGGCCACTAAATGTTTATTTGCTGATAGACCTTTGATCATATTAGAAACGTACTACCACAAGAAGAGTGTTTGACAGGCCACTTGCTAGTCGTCAAGAATGGTTCTACAACAAGTCAAGTGGTGCTGTTTCAGGTGTAACAACTCTTCGTGGGATACTACTTGTAATCGTTGGCTTAACAAGGAAATCGCTGGTACCTCAACAACAGAGTGACCAGAGAGTTAATGAACAAAGCCAGGCATCCACTCGAATCTCGAACTTGATTAGGGTGCAGTCGTTGTGTTAAGCTATTGAGACAAACTGTCTTTACGTTTTAAGCAGCCCAATGAGTTGAACCGGAAGGCACCAAAGTACGTCAACTTTGACAAACCCTAAATAGCTTGCAGTCAAAATGCACAACTGTTCCACAGAAATGTAACGAATAAAACGTATCACTCACTAAATAAAGTCATAAAATCTGACCAGGTATAAGTGTATGACGTTCCTCGCATTTCACACATTTTGTTCTGGCAGAAGAACAGTAGACCCACATGAGTCATCAGGTGGTCGAAATAGAATAATACGGTTTATTGAATTATTAGCTGTTGTAGCCACCAGCAGTTGATTATGATATTCAACGACCGGCACAACAGATATGATGGATACACAAAGTTTGCAAAATCTTTTCACAACCACGCTGATCTGAAATCTGAGCTCTAACTTGCAATACCTCAGCGCGAAGTCTTCATATTTGTTTGTTACGAATCCGATAAGCGGAAGACACAAACTGCGTTGGAAAATCAGTTTGCGCCCTCTCATCATTCATAGCATGAAGCCAGAACAATAAAATTCAGGTGGAAAGTTTAAAAGTACAAATTTGGCTCGATCGTGAGCAATACTCACAACTAAGCCTGTGGCAAGCAGAGAATGACAGACAGTTGTTTACGGGCGCACTAAACCGACTGCCAACGGCTGATTAACAGTGCTTCGACAAATCTAAGAACTTGTGATTAGTCAACTTTCAGCAAGACTTTGAACGAAGCGTCTGATGCCAAGAAATTCCCCGAAGCGCTTCATCTGGAAATGGAGTACAACTGTGAAAGTGTGTAAAAAAGGAGTCTACATCGCACTCCCGTTCCGAGATGATCATCTTTGGATAGATGATCACTGCCGCTCTGAAAAGTGTGTATAACGTAGGAAAGTTACTTCAAACCCCGTTGAAAAATCAAGGCTGCGTTTTCTACCAGCCATCGTATCCATAAGTTTTTCTGCAGTTGCAGAAACACGTGCATTGGTAGGACAGAAACACTGCTTGAAACCAGGACCGAGAAGCACATCCCAAAGCATTTGCGAGTAGTACCAACTCACCCACTAATCAGTAACGTTGAAAAGCGCGGTCCCAGTCGGTTTTCATTCACAGAACTGCCTAAAGCTTACGGATGAGATAGTACATATACATATTCATTGTTGACACTCATGTGTCATAGGCCACACCTGAGTTTCCATTGAGTTAATAATCGTATCGTGAATTGGCAGAAACGTTTTTAACAATGTTTTTCAAGGCTATTACTGGTGGTTATCTCATGAAATCCCTATTCGTCACAAACGTGTTGATGATCCTGTAAACTTAGTGCACCCCGTAACATCATAAAACGTAAGGTAAGAAAAAGCTACGGCCATACTTCTTTTGGAATATTTGATATGTTTTGACAGACAGCCAGATTTAACATGTTATGTTAAAAAAACGCACATACTTACCTTTTTTCGTTAAGTTATGTGAAATTTGGTGACCTGATTTGTACCAGGTGGTCGGCGTTGGTAAAATTAGGCAAGAAAATGTAGGGAGTTATCAGTGAATTTTGCAAATGAAACGGTTCAGATGTTGAGCATTCAAAACGATGACGCCGCCTCTACTAAATTTTATATTTTGGTCCTCTTGTGGATACTAAACCGAATTCTGTTCACGATTTGGTTGTTTTTGATGAGTGTGTTCCACAGAGCTCTGAGCCTCATGAATCGCGACCGTCAAAGATTGTTCTCGAATAGTCTTTTCAAACTCGAAATGAAGAAATAGACCGAGCGGTAGAGAAAGTCGTTTCATTATTATGGCGAGTTTTTTCCCGAAATATTTCACATAAAACGAACTTTTAATCCTAACATATCATCTCATTAAGCAAAAGTGTATTTTTTATCCTGGTCAGAAGTAATGAAATTTATGTTCGGTTTTGTACAAATGACTTCCAGACCGCGATGGCAAATCGTCCATCGGTAAGCTCGAACGGCCGGACCTTCATGACCACTGGCGCGCCATTGCCATCCCGTTAGGCGACCAGGGTCGGTCGTCTGCATCACTTCAGTCCCAAATGCTCCCATACCCTATTGGTCAAAGTATCGTACTCTAGATCAATTATCTGCGTCTACACTGAATAGTGGCCGAATAGTCCCCACATTTTTACATGTAACACACTGAATTGATGCACCGAAATCTTGCATGACCTCTCCTTTCTTCCCGTCTCGCCGAACTGCACACGCCACCAAATTATTTGGCCGATACTTGCTATCGATAAAATCCCATGCCTAATTATTTGCGTAGAGAATCAGTCTTATCTGAGTGAACTTTCAATATTCTGTCCTGTTCTTCCCAAATCAAGAGTTCTATAGTTGCCTCTACAGACTACGTATAGCTGTGAATCCTAACTGATTCTACACAAATAACATGTTTTCATAAAATGATGGCTAAAATTATACAAACTGTTGAGAAGCTTTTCGACTGTGTTCCTCAGAAATCCTCATCGGTTCACGACAGTATCCTCACAATTCAAAGCGGTTTTTACTAGGCTTATTTCAACAGTAGCTGAAGCAATTTGTAAAATTTGCACCCTCAATTTTGTAATTTTGTACAGGCCGTTATTCTGAAGGAAACCGGGGAAGGAAAGACATTTTCATCAGGCCGTTTTATCTCTGATTTTCAGGCTACCTTAACCCCTAATTTCTCTTCATGTTTTTATTTAACGACAGTAATCTTTGGTTTTCTCAGTGTCCATCTTCAGCAAACGATTCAGCTTCAACATTTTGTAGTTTATCAGCCGAACCATAACACAATGAATGGTTTCAAAATGATTTCATATCCAATCCAATAAGTGGAACCGCAACTAAATTCGTCACAGTCTAACAACTAATCGGTAGATGGACACTAACTTTGATTGAATTTTGGGCACAAAAGTGACAGTTTTTTCAGTAATCAAACAACTTCTACTGAAAAACCCTTGGTCATTATTTCGAAAGTAAATAGGCTCATACACGTTATTAGTGGCGCTGTTTAGTTGATGCGTCTCCAAATGTTCTCCCAAACGTTGCACCCCAGTTCGTTTGTATTATCCCCGTACATCTGACACAGCCAACCTCGAGAATGTCGCCGCGCCTACGGTCTGTGAGTATTGCACACGAATGTGACTCTTTAATAGTCGACACGTTTGCTTACTGAGATTCATTCACGTAACTGACTGCTCAGTCTGAGCTCACGTATTCACACCATGTCTCTTGCCAAAGAATGTGCACAAGCAGATAGACGAAATTTTTCTCTGTAACGTCACTTTGGGCTTGCATGCCTGAAAACGAAAAGTGATTGCACTGTTTAAAACCTAGCTCGCAAGAAATAAGGTCGCAACATTTACAGTACGAAAAACAAATGAATTGCATGAAGACTGTTCTTTGAATGCGTTTTTCTGTACTGAAGCGAGTGTTGGTTATGATGGTTTGTTTACATTATCCCACACTTGTCTGCCAACCCTAAAAGAACTGCTGCTCCAGTTGTTTGATACAAGTGAAAACAAACAGTTTGGGCGCTGCGTTTAACATGTTAGTGCTGAACAGATTGAGAACAACACGACTTTATGAGCAAGTTCTGATACTCTACGTTTCCTCCACCTCGGGTGGCCTTCCTCATGAGTGGTGTAATCGAAATCAAAGGAACACAGTTCATGTTTACCGTGGTTAGGTCAGTCTGCACTGCATCTGTGCAGACTGGTCTAATCCCTTGTTCATCTAGTGCGTGTGAGACTGATGTAGGTAGGATGCGTCTGTGTCTGGTGTTTGTCCATCCTCGCCATACTGTAGACCACGGATCGCTCTCACTGCGAAAAACACTGACGTGTAACTAGTGAGAGCTTCAGCACAGCACTGCTTCCCATGAGAAGATATACTCTTGTGGGTCACTCCAGCTTGATCAAAATATACGTTGTGGATTTCTGACAGTGCATGCAGTGCAATGGCCGAACCTTCTTCAGCTTCTGAAATTGATAGGCGTGTTTAGGCGGAAACTCCGTGTGCCCCTTCTGTTGAAGTACACGTACCTTCAGTTGTCTGCTTGTCTCTCCAATGTAGCTGGCATCACAATCACCGCATATGATTCTATAAACGCAGTCTGTTTAGTCGCCCATACAAACTGGATCATTAGGATAAATAACCAGTCGGTCTAAGCTAGTATCTAACCGAAATACGGTCCGAATGGCGTGCTCAGAGAGAATGAAGCAATTTTTTCGGATGTTCATTCATCAGTGAATGCCGCCGCCGATTTTTTTCTAATAACTAACAGTATGTTTCAGATGTATTTGTAATAAACCAATATATATATAACTCTTTGGTTTTTAACTCGTTGTGGCTTAACCAAGGATTTACTTGATAATGAACGTCAGCGCAACGCACAATATATTTTCGCATATCCGTTCTGTGTACGGTTCAGATGTACTAAACCAATATATATATATCCTCAAATTAATTAAGGTGAAAGTACAAATATTAAAGTTACATTGGTGTATAAAAATATATGGCTCTAAACGTAAGGGAGTTCAAGTGCATAGCTTTGTATCCATGTTTGCACTCACCGTGTTCGATATTGGGACACCAGGTACAGTCATCGTCACATCTGAGCTTGATAACACCTATCGTAATATCACTGGATTTGCGATAGTTGTGAGTGGCTGCTAAGAGTATAAATTGGCACGAAAACTTTTCCACGGGAATTTACGCACCTGAGGTCTATCAGGGTCAAATGCTATGTTGATCAACCTGCAATGTCTGTGTACTGAATAATATAAAACAATCATAATCATAAATGGGAACAAACGTACATTCCGAGTAGTCACTCAAAGTGAGGTAGTCCACGGGGACACACAGCGTTTGGTAATTAAGAAATACTGTGGTGGAGTTAACGAATCAAGTGTGTTGCAACTGATAAGGAAACTTTGGTCATGTGATGGAGAATGAGGGATAAAATGGGTAGGTCAACGAAAGTTACATTCGTGGCAAACGACTGGTCAGCTTGAAACAATGAACATCACTGATTGTTGTTGTATGTGTTCCTTCCTCTGCCGTCTGACCTATATGAACTGTCAGATTTCAGTAAGGGGTTATAATTCAAAATTACATTTAGGGTGGGCTTTGGAACTTTCATGGGTGCAAACCAGTGTGATTTCTTGTGCTGTGACAAGTATGTTATACTTTATCAATGAATGTCGTTTAAACGTTCGTACTGAGTTAAACATCAACCAAAGCGTTAAAAAAATATGCATTTATAAATCGATCCTCATTGATGATAGGAATTTCTCTACGTTGAAAAAATGATCATTGTATACCATTCACTCGTAACACGAGAAAGCACACTACAAAGGGGATGAACCTTCACAAAGGGAATTTGAGCGTAAAATATATGGTCAAGCTTGCAACTAACAGTTAAACCGACTGTAACCACAACCCAAATAAACTGTCATATTATCATCTGTGTGTGATTTGAAAATGTCGCACTCGTATCCTCGAGCATTCGTGGGAGTTTTTGACTATTCAGCGTACGCAAAAACGAAATTACACGCTAAGTCACGATTTCACTAGGCGCCAAAATGCAAATTTAAAGTGTGGACCAAACGGATATTGATATATATTTTCCCATGAAAAACATAAGTCAAGTGAACGCAAAGCTAAAAAACGTATGCAACAGTATGTGTATTCTATTATTAAACCTATTCGGTGTTTAGATTCTCAATGTCTTAACTGTTGTTTGCCGCGAGCAGCTTTATTTAACATAACAATTCGGAGTTTCTTTTGTACTGCATCCTTGGTGGTTAAATGTATAGTGAGGAAACCAGTTGATCATTAATCGAACTGTTTGTACGAATTATTACCTAGGCTACTGAGTAGACTGCTTTTCTCGATTATCTCTAGTTGAATAGGGTATGCGTAATTCAGATTTTTATAGCATTTGCTCACTTCACCTACCTGACGTGAGTCATCCTATCGATTTGTGACCCAGCTGACAAGGAGTTACATGAGAATGGCATAGGCCGATCAATAAGTCTAAGGAGACATGGCCCAACTGAAGGGCAGCTGCCTGTAGTTTCGGGACCTAACCGCCGCTGTCAACGCTGGTTAGTTTGCACAAAGTCGATTTAACGATAGCTGTACACACATTAAAGTAGCAAAACATTACAAAAACAAAGACAGTAACCAATGGATACATCCATTCCGGCCGGGTAGGTATTAAACTAATGAACCAGTTGAATCATTTCCGTGTCTGCAGAAAGCTCTTAGCTGCCGTAAGTAATTTTGGTTCCGTCACACATCTCTCATTCTACGGGACTGTATGTTATGATGTCCACAATGCAAGTTGATAACTAATGAGCGAAGTCCAAGAGAGCATTTTGTCTTAATTCCGCAGAACCCCGATAAATCTGCCTAGTTCGACGATTAGACAACTCACGCCATCCACCCGATATGTTGAGGTGATTCTCATATATAACCAAGTAGAGCACATATATCTACGTACAGATACAGTCATTCCTTTAATGCTGGATTCATCTGCTCCATTTTCAGACATTGTGAGAAGCAGTTGTGATAAATATGAATCCAAGTTGAATACAATCAGATGTAATTTCGATCAAGGAGTTACGCATTACAGGGAAACTATGGCAATCAAAGTAAGAGCGCGCCAACTGACACCCATAGAAGTGTTTCAGTCGCAGAGCTCTCCACCCATCGTCTGTAGATTGCATTTTGTCTAATATTTCTAAAAGCTAAACTTCGCTTTCAGCTTCTTCCTTAAGAACTTTCTTTCCTTCGGCTGGAAGGCAAGTTGTCTGTTCATGCTCAAAGCACCCCTGCACGGTGGCTGCTGTAAAACAGGGTACACTGGGCGTTTTAAGAGGAAAATTTCCAACAGTATAAGTGAATGTAATGCAGCGTTCTTGCAATGTGGTACTAAACTTTATAACAAGTGCAGCTATCGCTCACATAGCTTATATGAACCACGATGTTTACCGGGTTGGGTAGTCCAAGACATTCACAAAGGTCTGGCCACTCACATGAGGCTAGACCAACAGAGCCTTCCGGCATTAGTGGTTACCACTGATTCTCAATTGCCACACACTGATGCGAGAGAAAAGAGCAAACCTTGTGTGGGAAGAGAAAAACAGAAGGCGTCTATATTCGGACATTCATCACCAAGGTGTCTACATCTTGAAGACAGACAACCGAGCTACAAGCGAATGTGAGGCGTCATCAGCATCATCTTTTCTATTTCCATTGCCTTGTGGCAACAATCCGAGTTAAAAAGTGCAACTCACATAACCGGACTAATAACAAATTCTGGTTGTGATATTTCATCCTATGTGTACTCACCTCAAGATACCTGAAAAACGACTGTCCATCAAATTAACTTCCTGATGAAACTGAGAATATTAGTGCGAATAGCGTACCTCTTGGTTTAGTTGAAGCCGTGTCAGTGCTCATAGGGACCACACGCGGCTAACGACGTGAGATAAGTCGTCTGTCAGCAGCCTTCTGGCCAAACTAACAAGGTTTCCTTAATTTATTTCGATGCGACAGCTACCTATATGAGCTATCCAGAGTTACATGCTTGGTGATCTCTCGTTAAAATATACCAAAGATCACATACAAGGTGGCTTCAATTTACAAGAAAGGAACTTCCCGCTATTAGACAACTTAATCACGAAGGTTCCACAATGTGTTTTTGTATGACTGTTAATGCGAATTCCAGCTCAGATGTGCGGTTCAACTCTAATTGACTTCTGGTTGTGTTGGAAACCAAACGAAAAGCTACGGTTTGAGCTTATTCGCACACATTTACTAAATGCGATCTTTTCAATTAGTCCTTCGGTTTACTTGCTACAGACTTCATCAACTTACTGAAAATAAACGGATGTCGTGTAAATTACTGTTCATGTGGCATGCAACTATCCCACTTGAGCACGCAAAGCAAACACTCAGGGAAGAGCGGTAGCAAACACGCACACACTTACGAGTGACACGTTACACAGATTGATTACAGGGTGTAGTTAAACAGTCGTAATATTATGCGTTCAAGCTGCCACTGGAAGTTCTAAACACAAAACACTTCGATCTTTTGAGCGCTTACTTAAGGTGACTTGTAGGTCACACATGAGCCATGTGCTGTCAGATTTACCAGATTCAGACGTGCACATTTGGAGCAACCGGAGTTCCAACCCACTACCATAAGACTGACCGACAACCTGGTAATTACTTGGCTGACAACACAGCTAGTAACCCACCTTGGTCGATTATTTGATAATATAGTCTGTGGTGAGCAATTGAAAAAATCTGATTTAATGCACATCATCCACAAATTCACAATTACAACTTTTTCTGCTTAAATTGAAAAATCTGATAAAATAGAGTGAGGTTGTCCATTTCAACACAGCAATCCGCACCCGAAAACCAGTAGCCATAGGCTGTTTTTCTAGCAGAAACAACAACCAACTCTGTAGGTTTTCGCTTACATCATGCTAGATGAGTTTGTGTTATAAAAATTACCAACTGTTGTGGTCAACTGTTAAACAGTAAAATTTTGTCATTCTAGTAGAAGAGTGGAATGAAGAGATGTAATGCTCTTTTTGACTATCCAGTGCATGAGCTAGTCAATTTCTTTCTTTCATCTTTGTTGCCGCAATAGAAGTACATCATACGGAGTTACATAAAGTCATATTTTCTAAGCTGGCTACAATGTTTCGCTTAGATTGCGATTAATAACAATTTCCCCTCTACACCAATCATGCTGCCTGCTTGCATTTTCCATGAATAGTCATGAAGTTATCGTCGTAGCAAATTGAACATAACTGGAATCTCAGGAGCGCTTTCGGATTCAGAAAGCACTGCAATTCAGACCCACCTTCATCTACAGCTCAGCAATGGGAAACACCACATCAACGCTACCCAATATGAATGCAACGTGAATAAGAGGACGGTATCACAGTGTCAACAAGAGAGCTGGTGGGAGTCAACACAAATCGATCGACTTGAGTGAGACTCATGTGTCAATATGGGTGAGTTTGAAAATAGGGATTCCGTCGAGCCTTGTGTGCGATCAGTGGTACAGTGGTCAGTCTGTCTACTTACTAAGCTCATGCAACACAAGTCAGATCTCAACAAAGGCATGAATGTTAGCATAGCCCACTTTTCTATTCAGGAAAGCCTTCTCAGGGGAAAAACGATTTCACCTAGTAAGTATAAACAAGAATCCACCGGAACAATCTAGAAGCAGCCGTACCTGTCGTTTTACCCACCCGAACATTATTCCGCCACGCCCAACGTTTGCCAAGTAACATTAAAGGCCAATTTTAGTATCTATCCATCAGTCATCTGATGTGATAACATTTCTGGGTCACCATACACTATCTGCGTGACTGTATTTTTTTCCCGACATAAGTGTTAGGGTGGACCAAATTTACCTTTTACGCTCGCTTTTTGAATTCATTTGGGAGCAATTAGCGGAGACAGTCGCGTTAGTCTCGGGACCAAGGTTTCCCATTTTCTTTTATCCCGAGGACGAAAATTAGATTTCACTCTGTTCCAAGGTCCATTCTTTCGGACGTTTACACTAACTGAAGTGGTCGAACATAAGAAGAGCTGCCCGAAAAACAGTGCGACGAAAGATTTACCCAGTTTCTGTGGCTGTGTTCAAAACCGAATAGGGTTCCATTCCTATCCACCGTCATGTGAGAACGGTATTTCAAACGAGTTTAAGAGACATTTCTGCTGTATAAACTTCGGTTATTGGTTTTTAGCGAGAGAAATGTTGTCACAGTTCTCAGTTCTTAACACATGTTAACAGTATATCTTGGGATCATAAAAGTTACGAATGCCACTAATTGAAGAGACGGAAATTCTCAGCATTTCATTGCATTTTACTGTTCCCGAAGCGAACCATTTTATGTACGTCTGTTTTTTTATACAGCTTTATCGCATTTTTCTACCATCCGGAAAAATTTCAATTGTGTGCATGTACACATTCTGAAATCCGTCGAGTCACACATTTTCAATAACTGCAAGCAGATCAATTTCATTGTGGCTGCACACAATATGGTGTATTCTGTATGTTATTCACTATACACAGTAAGTGATGATCAGGAAATCGGCTGAAACTAAATATCCACAGTTTTATTCGAACCTCATCGAGGAACAATTGGCTGACAACAATCGATTTAATTCACCATTCCCTGTTAGCTGACAGTACGGTATTTCAAGTCAAGTACTCAGGTGATGTTCAGTGTTAACAAAAAATACTCATTTCATTCAGCAAGCTGAACAGGCAGAACAGCAAGGCATCAGAGAGTAGCTCGCTCATAACAATGGAAAAGGGTGAAATATGAAATTCTGGAAAATTGTACGTTCTCTCATGTGGCAGAAGAGACTGACTGGGAATCACACGTCTGCTACTAGAAGAGGCTGAACACAAAGATCGAGATTAAACAGTTTTACGCAGCATTGTTCGGTACAAACCAAAGTTGTTTATTAGATTAAAAGCAAAATGCTCATCAAGTAGTTATTGTTCTGTTTCAGGGATTATTACAAGGACCTACAATGTAACTCAAAATATTCCGTTAAATGAATTGAAAACCAGAGTGAGAACGATGTAGCCAATCGTAATTTGTTGTAACTTGCTAAGAAGTCGGACACTGTTGAGAAACAGAGTAGGGTGGTGAAAGGAGACGTGCCACACCAACAAACCACATCAAGACATGACGTAATGAAGTTACTATATCCACACAATCACTTAAAAATTGCTTCGTTACGCTATATTTTTTCAAGCCGACTGTTTTTAAAAAAGAAAAGAAAATGTTTGCATCCGTTAAGTGATTGACTAAAAGAAACGCGTTTCAGGACAATTAACTTACCAATTAGATAATTTGTGCACTTAATCACTCCTGTGGCATAAATTTAGCTAAACTCAATTGAAGTGAGCCGAATACTACGTCAACAACAATTTCTATCGCCAAGCACTTGGCGAAGTTTCCTATCTTTGATCTGATCAGATGAATACATTTAGATTAGTTCGAATTGATCGTCAACAGTAGATCGCAGTTCTTGCATTCACATAAGGCATTCGCTTAGCCCACCTCGTAAGAGCTTTGCTCTTACTAGAGCTCATCAGTAATGCATATTTCTGTCGGAATCGGAGTCTGCACTCTCACTCTCATGTTTGCGAGAGAGTCGAGCAGTCTGAACTCTATTCACACAAGGTTGTGGTTGAGCGTTTAGATATGACTGATCGGTCATGTCTAATGTGAGCTCGCTGGCATTGTAGTCAAAATGCCAGTCTCACGAACAGAAGGGTTGGAGTGCAAATTCCGATCCGGACAAATATATGCAATGCTGATGAGCTCCAATAAGAGGGAAACTCAAATCTAGTGTTTCCTTACGAAATGGGCTGGCCGAAAGGCTTATCTGAATGCTAGGATTGTGATCAACTATTGGTGGTGTACAACTTGAAGCGATCTAAATCCTCGAAGTCTAATTCAGATAGACCACGTCACCGTTAGTTTGGATTTGTTTGAATGTATAACGGCTTGATGCATATTAGATGCAATCAGTCTTTCTGTGCATCGGTATGGGTAGGTAGTTTAACACTGTGCTAAAATTGACTGCGATCAGTTTGCATGCAAACAATACTCCGAGTAGTCCTGGAGAATCAATGTTGCAAAAACCTATTTTCAATAACTCTCATCGGTCAACTAGGACTGAAAGGGATTTATTGGAATTCTGAGTAAAATCGGAATTGGGTCATGTGCAGCGGTATTAGTAACAGCAACTGTGTGAATGACAGTTTAACGGCTTCTTGATGCGGCCATTTGTTTGTGCTGGGTTTAGATGAAACATGTGACCGGCATACGAACACGTGTTAATCGGGGTAATGGGTGAACTGGGTTTAAACACTTTACGCACGGGTGGCGACGAAAGGTTTAGGGCACATCAGAATTTACTTAGAATACAGCCTGCTGTTGTACTTTCTGACTGCGATCGTCCTTGCCGTTGGTAACAGTGTCGTTCAGGCAGTAATTTCAACTGCTCTGTGGACGATGATCCCATGACCCTTGTCGAGTGAGTGTAGGCTAGTCAAATATGGTATGGACACCCCAATGACTTCTGGATGATGGTTATCCGGTGTACGGATACTCTCAAAGGAATGCGTTGGATATTCCCTCACACTGTCATTGATGTAGTCTAGCAACATTGGCCGCGGTTGCGTCATCCTCTTCAGTAGCGCTTCCCCGGAATTGCTGGACATTTCAAAATGACAATGTTCTCACTTGCAGGTAAAGCTTTGTATTGGAGTTCACCCTCTTATATAGGCAGAACGACTTCCAACATCGTGGTGCATAAATATTCATCGCGTTATTCGTCTCTTTTACACCACATACACTACTTAAGGTGTGGTATCCAGTCATACGCAGAATTGTCAGCTAGTTCGGGTTTGTATGGCAATCGATCAATCACAGAACGAATAGTATTCTTTAAAACACCCTGGGCTGATCGATACCGGGACATCCAAGTACACTGGAAAAAATATAGAAAGTCAAGAGCGGTAATCCAAGCCTATCACCAGATGCCAATGGACCCTGGACGTTTGTTTTGTTGCCTGCGGTTGTGTATGAGCTGAGTGTTGTATGAAAGAATGCAAGTATACTTGTGAGGTTTGTGTTCAGCCATCAACCCCACATGCTGCGTTCAATTAAACACTAATAAAATCAGTTCAAGTTATCGGTTTAGTCAGTCAGTGGTTGAAATGCTGTATGACTTCGTTGAACAAAAGAATGATTTGTTTTTCGTTTACAAAGGAACATTCTGGTTGAACACGGTTGTCAAAGCATACAACCTATCCGGACGTCGTTCATGTGAGCGATGTGATTCTGGTTTCTTCATTTGTGGTCGAGTCAAGTTAAACCGCTAATACGCTCGGCACAGTCTGAATACTGTTAACCCAAACTTTTGTATACCAATATCTTTGTTGAATGAGAGGCAACTACCTAGTTGTGGAATTTTGAAACGACGATAGCTTTCGTCATGGTCTTAAGCCTAGTGGATTAACTGAAGAGGAATCACAGTGGGCATCATATGAGACGGAACATCTAATGAATCAGTCTGCTAGTTGGTCCGGCAATAAAACGGTCAAGTTTATGCAGATAATGGAAGAGAACTGAGATCGGGAGAGTACTAACAGATGTTCATTGTCTAGTTTTGGTGGAAGATGCGGAACTAAACTTACAGAGAGTTCCAAATAAACCGGGTTGGTTACCTCATTTGATTTTTGGATGAGAAAGTTTTGTACATTGCGATGTATGCCCGTGTAACAATATAACCAATGATGTGTTTATGCAGAATTTCATCACAGCGTGAGGGGATTTTACAGATATTGAAATAGTGCAGTGAAATTATGGCAATAAAATGAGGAAATGTGCACTTGATAAACATGTAGATGAAGACTTACAATTCTACTCACTGCGAAATAGAGAAAAAGATGTTTAAAACGCTAATTCTGAAATGAGATTCTTCAGATTCATGTAGAGTCAACTGCCTGCTATACAATCAGTGGAATAACTCTTGAATACTTAACAGAGAGAGGTCAAGAGAGGAGATCATTACTTATATGAAAGGATGGACATTACTGAAAAAAGTTGTGCGTACTGTTTTCTCCTCATGAGCGAAAACAATATATCAGCGACTACAGATGTATTAGAAAACAGACCAGCAGACTCTGGAAAACTTGGCATTTTTTCCATGTAGTTTGCACCTGGACAAGCAAAACTATCAAGCTAGATGTTCATTGGCTGACAAAGCACCATCTTCACAACGGATTGAAATATTGTAACCACAAACTGGAGCGGATGCAATATAAAATATGAACATGAACGATAGTAATTTACTCTTAATGGAATAAAACACTCACTGAGGTATGACGATAAGCCTTGATCGTCAAACTGAGCAAGCCAGCCGTGATTAGTAAAGTAATTATGTTGAAAACGAACATTTGAATTTTGAATGTCGAATTCGTTGAGAAATAAAAGCACTCTCTCTTCAGTACTATTTACAGATGCAACCCTGTATTCGGGAAATCATACAAACAGCTTTAGGTTATAATGCAAGCTTCGATGGAATGAAACGAAATGCACCGAAATTCGTTGCTGATCCTATGTCAGATAGGCTCGTGTGTCCAGTCAGCAATATGTAATAAGTATTTCAGGTTTCTGGAGAGTGATTTTGTGCCAGATTATCCTAATCAGTTAGTATTGAACCACCATGACAAAAATTAACAACGACCTCGGCACTTGGCATATCGTTCAAAGCCGACAAAATATAGCCCGTACGTCCTGTTTCGGAATCTCAGTATATCTTTCTAGTATGTTCATATAAATAAACTAAAATGGGATAGTTTCGGATTTTTGACTTGTCCCACTAACCAGCCTTAATTCTGCCATACAACACATTTATATGGGTTCGCTGGGGGTAGTATGTCCGTGGGGTGAAGGATGGTGATCAATAATGTTCAGTTAGTCAAACTCGTGAAATCTATTTATGTAGCGCCAGTGAATTGGGCTGTAAACGTTTTTTGAAAATCGGTACTCCCATGTAACAGATCGATCCGGGCTATCGATACAGGGCCACAGAAGTTTCAGTGTTTTGACCAGACGTTTTTGTGAGCATAACGGGGGCGAATGTAAGCCTATGTGTTTACCGTTTCGTTTGTTCCTGTGGAACAAGCTATATAGACCGCACAATAAGATGACTATCCGAACGCATGCGGGAGCATCTTCCGACGTGGCTAGCTCGAGGATCGATAAAGGTTTCCTCATCAGCCATCGCTACTCATTTGGTGGAATCGAATCATCTGATCAACCCGGCCGATTCGTTCAAGCCTAGTCGGTGGAGCCCAATCAAAGTGGGTCTAAGGTCGTCTACTAGCCATTGCAGAGGCCATCGCAATCCACTTACATTCGCCCCCGTTATGCTCACAAAAACGTCTGGTCAAAACGCTGAAACTTCCGTGGCCCTGTATCGACAGCCCGGATCGATCTGTTACATGGGAGTACCGATTCTCAAAAAACGTTTACAACCCAATTCAGTGGCGCTACATAATTAGATTTCACGAGTTTGACTAACTGAGCAGTAATGATTACAATCCCTAATCCCATTAACATACTAATTCCAGCAAACCCATATAGATGTGTTGTATTTAGCCTGATGATGAAGCAGTAAAAACAAGCTTGTTTGCTACGCGTTTTTTCTCATGACTAAACTGGGTATATTCACGATACTCACGTAATTGTTGAATGAAATATTTGCACTTCAACGTTGTTCCGCTGGAATAACGAACTCAACCAGTCATGCAGTTTGGTAATAGTGAAATATCACCAATGTGTTGATGTTAGGAATGTCACCTTGTTCACTATAGAGCCCAGCTACCAAAATGAGATCTCCTTCAATTCGTACACTCTGGTTGAATATTATTGATAGTCTGCCGCAGGTTTTCTTACCAAAACATCTCCATACCTGTGGGAGTCACATCATTGATAAGTGTACTCATCAGACTTGTTCAAAATTAGATTGTCCGGCTTCTTAATTGGTGCCCTTATAATGTTATATCAACAACTCAGGTGGCACCAGCGTGTAGGTAACGAAGAGGTTAGAAAGCGGGTGTTTGGTAGTGATTGGTAAACGAGTTCTTTTGTCCAGTCACTACGTTTACACAGGCTTAGATGGTTAGGTCACGTATTAAGGGTGCCAGCTAGTCGTCTTCCACATCAAGCACTGTTCGCTGACATTGCGACCGACTGGTGTAAGGTGCGAGGTGGACAGATAATGACCTGGCGTAAGGAAATGAAGTCGTTCACCAAGTGGTTTGTCACTGTAGATCGAGTTCTTCTCCCGGGCTGGGGCCGTCGAGACTCACGGAGTCGGTGGCTGCAGAATCTAGGTAAGATGGCAGCTAATCGAGCTCAATGGCGTGAATGTTTTCGTTGTTTGGCTGATTCTTTTCTGTGAAGTGGGTGCATTTAATGACGCTGGGCAGTGAAAGCCGTAAGAAGGCTGCCTCGCTGTTGATGCATCTTTCTCACTTGCGGCTCGATTGTTTGTTTGCAAGGTTTCTGGGCACCTTGATGTTGAATGTTTTGAATATGGACGTATTCATTTTCAGTAGTTAGGTCCCTTCCCGTCCCCTTCTTTTTTCTTTCTCTCTCTTCCAATATAGGGTTTGCTTTTTCTTCAAGGTTGTGTGGCAATTAAGCATTAGTGTGGACCACTGGTGTATTGCTGTCTGTTATGATGATGATAGTCTGGGCATCTCGATATCGATTGAATAACACGACTGGTTCGAGGGTACTTGCACTTGCGATTGTCATTTTTCATGAGCCAGATAGAAACTTTCTTACAATGTCCTTTGAGTGAACCACGTGGAGCTGTCTGGCGTTGATTTCTCTTTTAACGTCGAACGAAATGTTTCTTTTTTCAGGCGAAGGAGTATTTGTGTATGTCGTTCGAATCCCACTGAAGGCCCTCTCAATAGTTACCAACAAGTAGAGACAGATCAATCGGGAATAAAATCACAACAAACACTTAATTGCAAAGTTATCTGGTTATGTCTCAGACGTTAGAAATCATTCGCATCAAAAAAATCAAGAAGCGTTACTCTATTTTTCAAAGTTACTTCTGATATGAAAGGCAGATCGAACATAATAGAACATAGTTAAGAGTAGACAGTCTGGTAATTCACCTAACATCAAAGTGGCCGAATAACACAGTAGGAACACCGCGTGCTTTTTTGTGGTTTAACAGCATGCGCACCCTACGGTCGGCTCATATGTAAAATGTAAACTCATTTAAGAAATAAATTCGCGTTTATAAAAGGGCAGTCTAACAGATATGTCACGATTTACTCAGTGATCTTTCCATATAGATTCACTGAAAATTCAATTACCACCTACTTACTTGCAAGAGATAGGGATTAGGAATGGACAGCTATCTGTAACTCTTTTGCACACATTACGTTATTCGCGTGGAAATCACAATTTCTAGGCAGAGAGCATAAACCGCGACAAGACTTTCCAGTGTACTAAAGAAGCACCTGTAAAACTAGCGAGCGAAAAACGCATTCAGTGCGCTCAACAAATTTAGTGATTCCTGTGATTCCAAACTGTGGAGAGGTCTTAGTCGTGGGGGTAATCGACTGGAATTAACAAGACACTTGCTGTGTTTCTATCGGGAAGATCGGGCAACCTGAGCATAACTCACGTGCAGATGTTAAGCTTCTGTGCTTGAAACTTCCCTTGTGCCTCACGAAATCGGGGCGAGAATTCTAGTCTCGACCGTGGCAACAATGAACACCATTTACTCAATTTAAAAACAGCAAAAATTAAGTCGAGTTATTCTTTTCGAGCGATTGACTGGAGAATCTATAGCAGTTGGAGAGTTGTGAATGAGTTTTAATGACTTTTGATTCATTTGCTAATAGGAATATATTCACCAAATTTTGAACAAAGTTTCAAAGATTTGTTAGAGACTTCAGCGGTCCAATCTGCAGCATCAGACGTCCAACACTAACAAATGTATCTGGCTTACATCCACACTATTTAGGGTTGAAAATAAAAGAAAATTTTGGATAGGTAGAATAAACCTAAGTAGGTATTCGATCCACACACGAATCGTAGTAACGAACGCCAGTCTGTCTTAATCATTTTTCTCCCAATCTTTTGCTAGGTTTTTGCCATAGGGCAAATAAATGAATACATTAAAGCTAACCAAAGATTGCACATCTAGTGAATAGATCTGAGTAATAATGGTTCAACTGAACGCCAGTGGTTTAGTTTCATCAGCGGTTTAACAATCAGAATACTGGACTTGTACGGAAGTATATCCAGGAGAAAACTAAAACAGAGTGGACGTAAATAAGCCCCAACTTCTAGATTCAGTTGACGAGGCAGATCCGAAGTAAGTTCAACCAGTTCAGATTTAGAATGCATAATTTTCGTAAGATAATGAGTAATTGGATAAACACCAAGTTATTTATGAAACATCCCAATGGGATATGAAAAACAATTCATGAAGCCACAAACAGTTACAGGACTGTTTTATAATAA
Organism: Paragonimus westermani; assembly: GCA_008508345.1. Taxonomy (NCBI): domain Eukaryota; kingdom Metazoa; phylum Platyhelminthes; class Trematoda; order Plagiorchiida; family Troglotrematidae; genus Paragonimus; species Paragonimus westermani. The sequence continues at coordinate 11,354 of QNGE01001258.1, read as the reverse complement.
ACCGGCGAAAAGACAAGGCCAGCGAGGTATCTAGCCGTACGTAGAAAAAGCGTCCATTGAAGTGAGGTGGAATAGAAGTTCATAGAAGTAAGCATAAAGAATTGTATACCTTAGAATTTCTAAACTGTTGGAAAACGACGTTGACATAAAACGATCATATCATTTTCTAATAAGCACGCGATTACTCCATGTAATCAGTAGGAATAAGGCCTAACCGGTTATTAGACTAACGATGAGGTAATGCTCTACCAGATCTATGAAGACATGGGTATCAGTTTATGTCTTGTTGCATTGATTGCATTTGTTAGGTTATGGCATCAGTTGTGTACGTTTTGATGTGTTAGGTGATACATAGTTGAATTACGACCACCAAGTGATTGCGGCCTACGAAAGCAGCACTGAATGTAAACATACAATCCAACAACATATCGTGTGCTTACATGATGTTGGCCTGGCCCAGTCACATTTTGGTCGTGATTTATGCAGAAATAATTGGCAACGTCCTCAACCCAGTGCAAAATCTACACAAAAGTAACGCTCACTGTAACCATCGCAATCAGCTCTTGAGGATGTCCCTGGAACATTTCATACGTTCCAAAAGCAGCAAGTCACTGAATATGGCTTTTCTTGACAAGGTCCATTGTCTGAAGAACGTTTTCACTGAATGCAACGCGGAAGTACCCGAATTTTTTACGCGGTTTGGATTTTGCGGAAAATATACTGCGATTGGATTCTTTTTCGGTTTTACTCTGTAGGGATGATTATAAGCTAATGTTTCATTGAGCTCAGTATCGAACGCAGTTTATTAATAATTGAGAGCGCTGTTTAAGAAAGAGGAACCAATCGCCAGTTTTGAATGTCGAAACTGAATGAACAATGACTCCACATTTAAACTAACATATACCAAATTACTAAGTCCACGCATTACTAATAGACAACCGAGTCACGGATGAGAATGAGATGATATTTGTAAAACTCCTCAGCAACCTTCATAAGCTTGCTTTCTTGAATGAGTGTGTGGAACAGAGATCTCGGTCAGCTAACAGTATTATTCAGACGAATGAATTCGACCGTTAAACCTCTGTCCCAACGATTCTGGTCACCAACTCTTTGTATCGAAGGGGTCCAGCCGGGGAAATCAAATGGCTAGCTAGGGATAAGACCGGTCCTGTTGCGCCTTCTTCTTATTCCTCATCTCCCTATGTCAGATCACTGCCTGCCTTTTCTCGGACATTGAACTGGTCGCTTGTCAAATCGGCCACAGGCGATCGATTCAGAATGGTATTCTTAGCGTATGACCATTTCAACTCCATATCAACATATGTTCGTCACCATCATCATCACAGTTAAAACGACATTGAGCCTAGCTAGCAGGATCTACAGCTTAATTATTTGGTCAACGGATCGCGCGTTCAAACCATTTTGGTATAGGTGCCGGCGAACGGTCGTATTAATCACGCGATCAGTCCAACTGATGTAAGCTAAATGACGAAGACAACGGTGACCAAGTATAGCTATTTTGTTTACATGTTCGTTGCTAACAGGCCACGTTTCTGAATCATAGATCATAACAGAAAGTACACAAGTATTGTATACTCTTCCTTTCAGCTATAACCGAACTTCTTTTCGACACCATAGATGACACAAGCAGGCAAACGGAACTGTTTCCTTTGCTCCCCTTGCCAATATCTCATCAGAAACAATACAAGCTACCTAGATAGCCATACCAAAGCGAGTAAAAATGTGCACAGTCTCAACTGGATTGCTGCACTGAAAAACACAGAGGTGGGAATATTCCACTCTTGAGGCAGGACTCCTTAAGTTGAAGGTGCAAAATGCATTCCTTGCAGACCAACCCGGTCGTTCACCTGCTTCAACATAAAATCTCACGATCCAGTTCATTCACGAGATCTGCCTCAATCACACTGTATGACAACATTTAATTCACACCTTTTTAGTCACGGCTCGATTGCAAGAGATAGCGGTAGTGTTGTGACGCCTGTCATATAAGCGGAATGGGACCCTCGTGTTGACCGTATTCCACCAATCTAGGATAGACTACTTTTTAAAGAACGTTTATTCTTGTGTCGTCAGCTCAACTCAACTCTTCTCGCTAATAGCTTATCAGGAACAGTATAATCTAACTAGAGAGTAGCTTCAGGTAGAGCAAACGATCCCGAGATAATGAAGGTATGACGGTGTGTTCTACTAAGTTAACATTCTAAGCATTGTGTTACCCGGTCACGTGCATCCTTAAGAATGCCTTACAAATATGACGTTCGATGAATAGCTTAACTGAGAAGCGTATGCTTTGATGTGATGGGGAAAAAGTGGCTAAAAACAGCAAACCGGTCTGCGAAAGAAAGGAACGGTCGAGATTCGCCGATAGACGTCGCACGTAATTAAGTATTCTGATTGGGCTCAGAGACTATCATAAAGTTACAAGAAGGGGTTGCCACGAGGTTGGTAGAGTCCTGGTTCAATGATATGAGATTCCTTCAAGGCCAGGACGTCGACAACACTTGTGGACACACAGATGACATCCGGGTGTGACAAGGCATTGACGACGAGATTGCTGGAGCCGTCTATAAAACGAGTGTAAATGGTGTACAGGAAGATAAAATCCAGGTTGGCGGCAGCCGTTTCGGATCAGCATGTCACAGTGACAGAACCCAAAATACACCTGCGCATAACTATCACCATAAGTGACTAACGCTGGTTCCACCTGTGTACAAAGTATCAGGTATAAACCCGAAGGAAGAAGACTAGGAGGCGTGTGATAGAAGCCCAGCTTGTCAATTCTGGTATCTGTCTTTCGACTGGCTGCTCCTTTCTGGTCAACCTGACATGATTGAATCTATATGTGCCGAAATCCTGGTTAGTATAGCCCATGGGATCAAAACAGCACACGTACCTGATCACCACACCAAGGTAGCATAAAAAGTTCAGGGTAAGGTATGTAGCCAATAACTCTAGAGCAAATGTAATGTGACGCGTTCTTATGATGATTAGAGTCCTTGGGTTATTCTATTATAAAACAGCACCACCACTCGACTAAGATACGCTGGTCTTCAAGATGAGCGGTGCAATAGCTTGTGATAAGGTTTCCGTGAATGCAAGAAACACAATGTTGACCTCAGGAGATAATGAAAAGCTTGAGATTGGCTCTTACAGTGCCTGTGAAGGTTTTTAGCAACCTTGAACATCGTCGGATAAAAACAGCAATAGTCACTCACAGTTCTTGAAGAAAGTCGGGGAAATTTTAAAGGCTGAGGCTTTGGATACTGCTCAACGGCAATAATTTTCTCGAGTGAAGGTTTGATACCGTTACCATTGATTTGATGTCCAAGAAAACGTATGGATGTCACTTCGAAGATGAACTTCATAGGGTTTAGTATCAAGCCGTGTTAAGCAAAATGCTCGAGCAGCTTTCAAAGGTGTGACGTGTTTTGAGCCTCTTTACTCCATATTAAGATGTCATCGATGTAGACAAATTATCTGATCCGTGAGTTCCTGGAAAGTCTGCGCGAAGTTCAGTAAGTCAAATGGCATGCAGACGAATTCATTCAGTCCTAAGGGAGTGGTGACTGCAGTCCTAAGCACATTCTACGGGACCACGGGGATCTGTTTTGAACTTCGTAACAAATCATTTTTGGGGAAGAGAACCTTCCTTTTTTAACCCGATTGAGAAGTTGTGAACGTGAAAGATAGGGTAACGATTTGAAATGGTGAAGTTTTTCGGGGTACAGTATTGACAAAAAACACGCACGTCACTCGTTGATCTCATGGCAACCATGCGAAGGAATAAAGCCTAAGGGCTATTGCAAGACTGGATGACGCCAAGCTTTGGCTACTTTGAATTTTTTTCGGTGATAAACGTAGGGGCCGTGCGAATGTAGGTGACCTCCTGGTGACAGTCCGGAGAAAAACGTCGTGTTTTAGCGGTACCACCAGAAAACTGCTGTTTCAGCGTATCCAATTCCTTTTGTCAATTACGGCTCAACGGCGCCTCTGGTAACTGTATATGGAAAACCGTACAGCTTTGGTAATTCTCGTATACCTGACAGGCCAGCTCTGTGAGCATACGTAGCGGCGTCTTTATCAAACATCTAGGTTTTCCGAATGCCTTCTGGTAGATTTTTCCATCACAACTCATGCAGAATCGTCTCGTTGGACGTATATTCGGTGTATAACCGTGTCATATGGCTGAGAAGTTGTGGAGACGTTCTGTCGATTGCTACACTTTATCCATCGATCGCAGCTTTTGATGCAGCAGACGGGTCACGTGTAGATGAAGTTGGCCAACTTCGATAGAGATCTGCTCGGTTGGTACTGGCAGTTATAAAGATGTGCATTAATTTTTGTGATCGGATGTGTCCACAATCACAGATGGCCTCGAATTGGAAAAACCGACGCTTGGGATCATGACTGCAGAGCTTAGGAAGTTCAATATAAACGGTATTTCCCAACGCACCAGGATCTGGTTCAGAATCCGCAATGTTAAGAAAATAAGCTCACCCATAAAAAAGAAATGACCAAACGAAACAATTATTTTTGTGGACTGTACAGAAAAAATGAAACGTGAACTCTGAACGAGCGATACAAATAAAAAGGAGTCACCGATTTTGCCATGGAACAATGAAATCAGTGGATAATAATGGAAGACAGTACAAACCGACCCACAACACTGGTTTGCAGTAGGTTCCACCACATTAGGTACGCTATATTTTGGAGGAAGGTTCCTCGTGGACAACACAGAAATTCCAGTGAACTCGTAAAACGGACGTTGTCACTGCTAGCTCACGATATCTGTATAAGTGCCAATGCTGTCGGATCTGTCGCACAATGGAAGGGTGATCAACGCACCTTAGACCGGACTGGAATTCTGCCTATACCTAATTTCATATGGGTTCGGTCGGTCGACGTATACTGAAGCTAGTGAGTGACTTAAACGTAAAAGAGACGGAGATGATGGTCCTGTGACTGTTACATATAGGTTATTGGTTAAAACCGTATTGTAATAAACTGAAAGAATGAAATCCTATCATAGTCATCAAAACCTACTGGGCTTCTAACCTCATCATTCGTGCGGCGCAAATGCTACAGCAGATGTGTATTTAAACGCAGACGTGGAGGGCGGAATATCTGATGGAAGCCCAAGTCTGCCGCCTTCAGGTGCCATGTTCCACAACCGTAGACTAACGCTGCTATCATAGCTTTCCCGTAGCTTGGCATAGACCCGGTTCGGGTTATCTTTGTCTGACCATCGCAGAAGTGGGAAACACATTTTGTAAAGTATGTGTAGAACAGTGGGGTTCCCGCTTAACTAGCGTTCAGTTTATCTGACTTCATATCAAATCGGGCAACAAAAATGGATGATGAAAACCAGTAATCAGCGCACCCTGAAATATTTCATTTTCGGAATTTGTTCACTCGGCTTCTTGCCGGAGCGCACTCTAATGGTTATTGTATTTTTCCCCGGTTAATACAGTGCATAAAAACGTACCTCTACCTGGCCATCTACGAGTGATACGGTAAGATGGTTCATCCCCACTGCGCTAGTCCTCTGAAAGAGCAAGCGAACTGCAAGATGCATCAAGATTTTGTTATGGTGTCTCTTCTTGAAAAAAAACCTGATGGCTGCTTGAGTAGCCGTTCGAAAATAGAGTAGACATCGTTTTTCCAATCCCTCTGGCTGAGTACCCGTTTGAATTTCTTTCAGGTAACCGTTTCTAGTGACCGACGGTATTTATACACTACCCATTGATCACTCGTATCTTTGCTTAGATGCAGAGCTGTAGGTGATAACACTGAGCTTGACACGTTGCCATAAATCAACATAGGATGAACAAACTTGTAGTTAAGAATGTTGGGTGGACTTGCAGTTCAGTTATAGATGATAATCTTGGAAATCCGTCCAACAGTATGAACCATACTATTCAGAAATGATATTTGACTACTACTAGATTGTATTTGCATTACCCGTCCAATTTTCGAATTTACTTGCTCGAGACGTTACAATAAAGAATTTATTCCATAAAAGTGTCGTCCACATAGCCCCATGGAACTTTTGTTTAGATTTCATGTTGACATTCACCTCATAGTATCATTACGAAGGTGTCCTAAAACTGGATCCAATAGGTAGGCCTTGTGTTTTTCGCATACAGTTTTGAATTGCAAATGAATTGATTCATGCATGAACATACAAATATTCAATCTGCTGTCTGGTCGGTAGTTAAGTTTGTCTTTTTTTTGGTGCAGGATAACCGAAGTTAGTGAAAAAGTTTGCCTCAATTTTAGTCCACAATTCGCCTCCTGTGTCTCAGTTTGAAGTCAACCTGTAAACTCGCCCACAATTTTGTGCCAGTGTAGAGTTTCGTTCAGTCTGTTTGAGGGTTGTTCACTAATGCTAGCAGATTGGCTTGGACATAACAGTAGGGAATCTTGAAAATTCCCTAAACAGTTAGATTTTCTTGATAGCTCCCCAGACCGACTTCACAGATGAAGAAAGAGTTCTGACCTTGAATACACTTTCATGCCGCATTCATTGCGGGTTACTGTTCGTGCCACAGACGGATTCGAGGAGTTAATGATGCTCAGGCTCAGGCGAATTTTTATACACAGTTTGCCTATCGCTGAAAGCGATGATGTCATCATTCGAGCAGTACACGAGCTAGACCAATGACGGCTACTAGCATCATTCATTGGTCCGTCTGATGTGACAGTCACCGGCGTAAACCGTCTGCCCTGGCCAGTGTACTCGGCTCAAATAAGTGCTCTTTGACTTCTAGGAGTAACCTTCTTAACAGCATGAATGACGAAACAGGCGCACGCAGATTGCCCAACAGCCTGTTCACATTCGCTCACTGGAATCAGGTGCAACTCTGAATGATACAGAAACATCAGTTTTGGGTGGAGACAACCTTCTACTACCAAAATACCCAACACAGTTGCTATTGAAATTGACTCGGGTGACCTTCACCCAAATGTTAAACTCAGTCCGCTGGCTCACCGCAACTCTACTGTGCATGACGGTCACAAGGTAGACTACAACACACCGACTCCACCCTTCCGCATCGATGAAACTTCTCAAGTAGATTCATCTGTTGTGCATAACGTGAACACAGAAGTTACTTCCTGGTACTGTTTTTACGTTAACACGGCTTCACTATTCAATAAACTGGACGAGTTTCGTGGTATCTGTTCCCGACTGAACGTATTTATAGTGGGCCTCACAAAGACCTAGTATGAAGGGAAAGTGTGGAATGGTGAAATGTCTACACTGGACACGATAGTGCTACTCAGTAACAAACGAATCTCTGAAGCACGCAGTGTAGCACTTTATTTGGGAACGTATCTAAGGGCATCAAGTACTCGTGACAGGGTGTCACTGAGTCCTGAGGAATCAGAATGGTAAGTAGTTAACGTAGCTCAAAACTTCACTTGTTTGACACGTGTGATTTACAGATTGACTGGTGCTTACAGGGATGCCGAAACAGCCTTGCACAACGTCTTGCGTAAAATACCATTTCAAGAATAGGTTTAAACGTAAATAGTGAGTAGTCCCAAACACGGAGCTAGAATTCATGGACCATTTACTAAGTACAACAACCTCTTCCGTTGCTGAGGATTTCTTCGAGGTTGACATGACAAGCAATCTAACTATCACAGCTCCACTTGGTCGTAATGATTATGGGATAATAAGATTCAGCTATCTACACTGAACTAAACAATATGATCCCCCCAAAACACGGATGTGAAGGTGTAGTACAAGGCAGCCTTGGCGGGAATTAGGACACACCTCAGCTAGGTTGATTGGTCTAGCTCCTCCGACACGCTTGGCCTAAATAACCATTGGCAACTCATCATCCAGGGGTTATCCAATGGTGTTAACAATCGCATTCCCGTAAAGTGTCCACGGCCCAGTAGAAAGCCAACACGTCTACGTAGTAGAACCAAACGTTTGATTGTACCGAGATGCTCAGTTTGGAACACGCACCAACTAGAAAAACTCAACTTTCGTTTGCTGAGTATGTCACATGGAGCAATCGTACGACGTTTTTTAACGGAGGGGGTCGATTTTGCTACCAACGTAGTTCCTGCTGGAAAACTGCACAAAAGGGGTAAGGTTGGCATTTTGTAACTCCAAACCTCTGATGTATTTACGAATGCAGGTGCAGAGGCGTCCAACACTATGAGTGAGCAGTATGTAAGTGTGCATAGCTACAAGTCATAGACAACTTTTGAGTATATAAGCAGCAACTCGAATGAATTATCACGTATCTTGGTGTCACAAGGCAGGGTCAAGTTAAAGAACCTACTAACGCACAAATCATCCTGCCCAGACTTGATGTCCCTTGTCGTTTCTCCGCGAAATAAGCAGAATTGCTTACAGCAGTTTTCAATCGCTTCTCGTCAGCCGGCCGTTTACCGAAAGCCTGGAAACAGTTCGTAATCACACCTGTATTCGAAGGTGTGTGCCAAGACGGTCGTGGAAACTATTGACGATTAGAACTGACTTCACTGGTCTCTGAAGTGATGTTCAGTTTACAAAATGACCCTCTTTGGCCGAGGCTGATGACCTCTAGCTCGATACTCACTAACAACGTGGCTTTTCATAGGGGATACTGGTGCATCAGTAACCTGCTGATTGTTTGGACGAAAGCTGTCGACGTAGAACTGGTACAGTTGTAGCCGATCTCAATTTCCCAAGGCCTTTGACAGGGGTGGTCATTACATCTTGCTGTTGGGAGTGAATATTTAGAGTCTCGATGGGTGCTTACTGAATTCACTGGACCTAGATTCACCGCCATGGAGAATGGTAAGTCTTCCGAATGGTTCCCAGCCAACCACGGTGTTTCGCAGGGATCAGTGACAGGACCATTGAAACTCATTCGTTTCGTTCTTGTCCTACCAATCATAGTCACATTGTCGATGCTGTTTTACGCCGGTGGCATAAAGCTCTGGCTAGTTCTAGAGTGTCCGGGAAATATGATAATGTTTTGAACTGCTTAACTCAGTGGTCCATAGAAAAATACTTGCCACTCAGTGCCACTCGGGGTGAAAATTTTACTAACTATTACGCTGGTAACACAAGACTGCGCGTGTCAGAATGCGAACGAGACCTAGAAATCACAGTGTCGGACAGTTTCAGTTTGTCTACAGATTGTGTTGTCATGACTAAACAAGCACAAGTAACCGTTAACTTCTTAGGGGAATTGTGTGAAGTCTACCACCCTGAAGTTTTTTCCACTGTGTTTACCCCACAATCTATCCACACCTGGGAAAGAACATACAGACCAGTCATCCTTGCTTCAAAAAAGATTTGGCAGGTACTGAAAACGTTCATAAACGAAACACTAGTTATATTACTGGGCTCAGGGAAACCCCCTACCCGCAGTGACTGACAGAATAATGTTAGTTCTCAATGAATAGGAGTCATATCAAACGAGACTTAATTCGCACTTACAAAATACCCCACACACCGGGTCATCCATTAGGACATCTCATCGCACTAAATAAGTGTGAAGGTTTTGAAAGTCACTCGTTTAAACTGACTGATAGAACATGCAGGTTACACTGTAGACAGAATTGCTCAACTTTATGGTCACGGCTGAATCTGTTGGAAGTTTTAAAATAACTCGGTCGGCACATACGTGACAGAAAACCAACACTACAGATTTACCAACCGTCGTACAAGCTCAGTCTTAGGTGAATGTTTGTGCGTATCAGACTGAATGTTTTTTCAGTGTTTCAGTTTTATTTGTTGGATTGATTGTTGCTAGCAGCTTCAGTGAATTTGTCTTTCGTTTACTTCCTTTCATTTTTCTTTACACATGTAAACCATTCATCACTGTTTTTTCAGTGACCACCATACAGACAAGAACGTACATGCAATGAGATGTCACTCTATTCTGTGATCATATTTTACGGTCATTCCTCGAAGAACACGGCCTTAGTGCACTGAACTGCACACTATAGCTAAACATCCTTGGATTAAGATCGTTACCAATCCAGTTAAATTTCAATGTTTTGCAGTTTGTTAATTAACGTTAAGCTCAAAAGTCTTACTAGCATAACATAGCGAATAGCATTTTGTTTACTATGCTATTACTGGTTTAATAAAACATATTAATAAGGTAAATTAGTCTACAGATAAGACTGACGAACATTTAGCCCGAAAAAAAAATGAACTTTGAGGATTTATAATGCCGTGTTCAGTTGAAACAAGTGACGCACATACATTCAATCTACATTCAATCTACACTTCATGGATTGATTGCTCGCTGTTCTGAACATTAAAGACTCACGAAGAGTTTTCGTTCTTGGCAAATTAGACCAATTATCCCACCGAACAGATTAACTGGCAGTTTGACTGAGTGGATTCCACTATGTGTAATGTTATTACTAGTTAGAGGAAAAGTGAATCAAAGTTCGTTAGATATGAAAAGACAATGGGGCGTTTGATTAGTGTAATTCTTCAGGGAGTGATGAGCCGTAAAATTCTTGGAAACGCCGATTTACGTCGTTCGGTATGCAACTATGGTCAGAAGAAGCGAATGTTCACACCACAACTGTTTTTATTCAAGGTAAACTGTTTCGTTTCATAGTTGCTGTAAATGCGAATAAAACATGAATTGTGTTAGTTGTTGATTGGAGAAACTGCTGGGTGACAAGATGATTTATAGAAGACCATCAGAACCTAAGGAATTCCGAACAAAGAGGTTTTATTTCAAACCCATAGCTCTTCAACTCCCTAGTTCATCCTCTTGTAGTCGCTCAACCGATTTGTTTAATGATTGTAATAAAATAAATGGGAATATCCAGTTTTCATGACGTTGTTTAACAACGGAAAATCCGTAACAGGAAAACGGTCTGCAGATTCGCAGAAAGGCGTTATGCTTTTAGATCACTTAAACTAAACGCGAATATGCTCAATCGTCTGAAGAACCACGATGTTTGCATGAGTACATATATACTCATCGCATCTTTGTTACCAGTGCGGCTTAACAAACTAGGCAGTGTATGTGTGACCATGCTAGACACAATCCAGTCTTAGAATGTGATTAGACAATAGATCTGGTTGAAAAACAATACTCCATTAAAACAACTTGTTGCCCGGCATGTCGAGGAGATGAATATTTTGTTAAGATTCACACCGTTTCTCCACAGGATGGGATAGACTCAGTGTCGTTGCGAAGAATTGATAGAGCAGGTGCAAGAAGCCACCGTATATCAGAAGTTGTCACATGTGACATATCACCTTCGTCTTGGAACCCACATCTTGTTGAATTTTTAAAAGGGGGTTGCCTTAGTAGCTTCATTGTTTTCCAATCTACTGTCTGATAGAGCCA
>QNGE01001257.1:120031-179971 GCA_008508345.1 Paragonimus westermani | reverse complement strand
CTAACCCTATGTAGTGCATTTTTCACCGGTTACTTCAGCACAGGAGGTTATTCAGGGCTCTCAACGGCTTTCCCTAAACTGAACGGGTACGACTGAATTATAATATGTGAACGTTCATCTATATTTGCTTGTGAGCAAGGCTTACACTGACCAACCGCCTCAAAAGGAAACATAGTAACTATCTGCTAACACTAATCTATGACCCCAGGACTAGGATTTCTTATCAATTTGAAATAACAGTACTAGTCAGTTTGTTGAGCAGTACTCTGATTACTGGTGAGTAGTGAGGTGTTTCGGACTTGTACAAATGGAACACCACTTGTAACCTACCATGGCTGTCGCATTCTCATGAACTTTCCGACCTCTCCTTACCGAAAAGAGGTATCAAACTCAAGATAAACTGTGTAGTTTTCAATTTATTTGAGATCAAATTTCCATACTATTCGTCAGAAATCGAACTAATGCTCAACAAGTTAACTGTTACTGTAATTTAAACTTGGACAGAAGTCTTAGTCGTGGGATCATAGATGAGTGGGTCATCTAAGCATTTCCCACAAACGAACGCTGCTTACCTCATTGGTCAAGTATGTCTGAATTGTGCCTCTCAGTTCGCCGCCAAATTTAAGTGATTTTCAAAGGTAGTAAATGGTCTGAATCAGAAAGAAATATAGGAGGAATTCATGTAAAGACATCCAAAATGAAAAGGTCCTTGCTCTTTAACCGCGAATAAACTGAAAGTGCGATTCATCAGTAAACCAAGGCAGTACACAATTTTTCCATTAAAGTGCCTAACAGCTCTGTGCAAATGCCATCCTCGTAAGACTGTTTCAGTACTGCTTCCAACTTTATAACTTCATAAATCACCATGGTCGCACCTTAAAAGTTCATTAATAGAGACAACGTGCGGTTTATGTGCGAGTTGTTTGTTTAAAAGTCCACGATGAAAGTTATATTGTGTATGGAGACTTCTATTGACGGAACTGTGTTCCGCGTTTAAATCGAAATAGCTCACAATAATCAAGCCCGCCTGGAGCAAACTAAACCGCAAGTAACTTTGAAGGTGTTTGCCTTGTACCACTAACGCACAGCAACAGAGTTTTTCTGGAGAAACACGGATACTATGGATCAACGTACACTGGCTATAAAATATATGAAACTGCGACAACAGCGATCACTTGCAAGTGATCTTCAGTTTTTATTAAACCGAATTTGGTCTCGGCTTTATGTGTCTATCTTTGGCTGTCGTTGGGCGTGGAACATTCACATTGTATACTCTTCAATCAAACCATGGATATAATGAATTTTAGCAGTCAGGGTGCGTAGGTCATACGTTTCACTGTGCGATCCGGTAGTCCAAACAAAGAGTCACGGCCGGTGTACAGCGAGTGCAAGGAGCACGATTCTAATATACGTTTTGGGGCACTTTTAGTTAAGTGCACCCGACTCTCGGTGTCAACTGGGTTACAGTGCTATTGGAGGAATGATCAGTTAGTAACGATAGAAAACATATCGCGAGGTGTTAACAATTCATTCAGTATTTTCTGTCGCGAACGTAGGACATCAGATCATCTAAACTATGGGGGTAGCTCAGCTGTATCCAAGCATTCCACCGACAAGCAGAAATCCAGCATATTCTAGACACACTCATAAGCCGTGCATTAGTTTAGTCAAGAATAGCTTCTGGTGGAGCTCTTACTAAAGCGTTGTTCTTTCACTGAGATGATGTGAGTTTATGGTTGTGACCCCATACTGTCGCCGTTCATCGCCTGTATACAACATCGTTCGGCACGGTAAGCAGAACTGGTGCGATATTCTTTGGTGACGTCGCACAAGGCAGAAATGACTATTCTTTTCAAAGCCTGTATTTAGCACATCCTGAAGACCCCTGTCTACTCTCGTTTCGTGGTGCACCTGCATTTGCTTTTTAAACTTCACATACACTTTATAGATCGACGTAACACGCTTCGCTATCGCATATGAGCACAATCTCTGGTATATGTGTGCTGATCATCATCTGGTCTAGTAGTGTTCGCAACTAGTTCTTGCATATCCTGATTTTTGTGCCTCCCTGCTCGTTGTACAGCTTACTATCAATCTTGATGTCATATCACCAATCAAACGAGAATTACGACCTCCACCATTTGTTACACAGGCGTGTGTCTTCGTTCCTTTTGATGAATGTCCCACTGACGTCGTACAGAAAAGTTGAAATTAGCCTCATCAATCTAGCAAACAGCTTTTGCACGGCACTCCATCAGTCGGTAAGCAAACAGTCGCCGTTTCATGTGTGTTCATGCAAACAGTTATTTTACACGAGCTCTGGACGACGATGCACTAGCCATCCAGGTATCGACTGGTCGTTGTGGTCGATAAGTTCTTCTCAACCTCAGGTCTGACGCACAATCTCAAAACCTGCAGTGCAATAGTTTGGCTCACGGAAATCCACTCCAGTAACGTGGATCGTTGATCCCGCTTAAACCCTGCTTCTGTTTTCTCCGTGAGGTTTGTCTTCATAAACAATGCAACCCACATGAAGTCACTTGTAGTCCGTAGCACACTTGACTCCGTTTAGAGGATCAACCGTTGGTCAGCTATCGCCCTTTTCGAAGGCTCCGATTGTACGTCTAGGTGCCTCGTGACCGATGCGAGCGTACTTGTGTACGTCAATCGTGTATGCATGAGGATTTTAAGAAATGCTCTCACAAACTGGTCCACCCTCACAGTACAGCCTGAACTCAATGCTCAATCCCGCTGAACGTGAGATTCACAGATACCCTTAACCACTCGCAACCGCTTGCCGGTCAAATGAACCAGTACGGCCCGCAGTTTGGTGGATAGTAGGAGCAGAGTAGAATGATCTGTGTTCACATTTGACCGCTAACCCCGTTCTGATCAGGCAAAGCCGTCGAAACTCCCCAATAATCCGGACCATTTCCTGTGTTGAAGTAGCCTGTGCAAAGTGTGTGTTACATGGAGTTGGCTGTCCCTTTGGGTTATTTGAACCAAGCTCGTTCCTACCGTTAAGTTCAAGGTGCTAACGTGTAAAAACCGAAGTGAATTGCTGCAGCACGTCGTGAAAAATCCTGTAGAGAAAGGAGGCGGACGTGCAAAATTTTGTATATTGCAGTACCAATTCTAATCAGTGAGCATTTTATGGTTACGTGTAGCCAATCCTGCCATCCACAAGCACAGCGGCAGTCTATTGGGTAAAATTTTGGTTGATAGTCAGGAAAACGCAGATCACTTGTTGTTGTAGTTCGCAGACGTAAAACTGAGCCGAAATGGCTTAGCTGCGACGTAAACCGACGGACATTCGTGTCAGCATTCAGCGTTCTGAATCATCATTCAGAATCTCCTCGACGCGTGCCTCATAACCGCTTGAACTAAGTACTAGCTATCTTTGTTGGTACCATGAGATGTGCATGAAAACGCCGAAGAATGTCGATCGTCCTGTGGCCACCGTGGTAACGAACGTTTAAACTAACAGGTCGGCTTGTCTTAGCAACGACAGTCACAGACCAGGAGGACAACGGTAGTCTTTCCTTCTTGAGGATTTGGTGCTCAGAATGCAGTTCCTAATCTACACAGGAGCAAAGGCTGATGTCACTTCTTATTCGGTAACGAATGCGCAATCAGAATCTGGCACCACGTTCTGAGCTGCAAACGGTACACCGCTTAGAACCTTTGGCCGTAGAATGTTCAGCTGAAACTTTGGTCCTCGATGTGATTTTCGATGGGTTTTTCTTGTATCTGACATCTTTCCCTATTATTGTCATCGACTTCCTCCGAAATCTCGATCTCTAGTCGACGCACGTCTGTCGCGTCCGATTGACACGTTGAAAAACTTGATTGTCGTGACAAATGACGTCGCGCATAACATCATTACACGAAGGCCGTCAGTTCGTAGTCGTTCACGCCGCTTAGCAGCCGATTAGTTCAAAATTGCCCGAGCCGAATTTGAGCATATGCTTCAAATCGGTATTATTCTACTGTCTACTAATCCATGTGCTTCGTCGTTACATACGTTGCTGAAAAAACTGATACCTACTGGCGCCCATGTGGCGGCTATCCAGCATTAGGAAACGCAGCCACTCCCGATTGGTATCCAATTTATCATATTCAGGGCTTGACAGCAAACCTATTGGGAAAGCAGATATTCACCCAAATTTCGAAGAGAGCCGGTCATAAAACCGTTCGGGTTTTTCGAACTTCTGCGCATGTCGTTTGGTGTAGGTTACACTGTCCATACTTTCCAACGTTGTGCCCACGACTTACATGATGGACTGTACGGTGTTCATCCATACTTAGATGGCATCTTGGTGGCTTGCTCATCACAGAAATAACATTGAGCTCAGTTGTGTTCATTGTTTACCGGTTCGACCTATCATGGGGTGACCATACACTTAGCTAAGTGGTCGTTTGGGATGCCCGCATATCCACGAGGGAGACCGTACATCTGCCCGACAAAGTGCAGGCAACAGTGTACTATCCGAAGTCCACATCGTCCGGATAACTTTACCATTTCATTCTTAATTTTACTCATCTAATGCAATCACTCACCGAACTGCCCAGAGGTAAGGTACGTTGATTTTTATTCACAGCGATTGAAAGAAAGACTTTCAAGTTAAAAATGGCTATCGCCAACATGGCATCACTGTTGCATCATCATCCGTCCACTATCTTAGCATTAACTGTGGATTCATCAGACAAGGCTGTAGGAGCGGTCCTTCAGCAGCAACTCGGTGACGACTGCTACTGATTAGCCTTTTTATCTAAGCGTCTACGGCCAACTGAGTCGCGATTTAATGCTTTTACGAAGGAACTGTGGGCGGTATAAATACGCGCCCGCCATCTTCGACAGGCAGAGACTTCACCATCTTCAAGGATTATAAGCCACTAACATACGTTCTACGCTAGACAACCGACAGGTATTCTCCCAGAGAGATTCGACACGTGAATTGAATCACTCCGTTCACCACCGATATCCGTCACATCTCAGGTATTGCCAATCCAGTCGCCGATGCCCCCTCGCACATCAATGCTACAAAGAGCATGGCAGACAGCTCAGCCGATCTGGCAATGATCGCAGTTGCATAGAACGAAGATCAGAAGATAGAACAACTTCGTCGGTCCATTTCCGTTAAGCTAGAAAGCTTTCCCACGAACTCTTCCGGAGCGATGTGCGGAGGCGTTCTTCTGGTTGCGAATCACTCGTAAATTTTCCAGAGGGCAGCCGTATCGTTGGGCCTGCCTACTATGCCTATTTCTTTGCGGGGGATTGTTTTGATCCTAACCTCCATCAACTGATATTTGATTCTTAGTTGACCCACATTAATGATGATATCAAAATATACTTGGATGTTTCTGCTGCTTCTACGTTAATTCATTTACTATCTGGGCTTTTATAAGTGGTTCCCCAATCTGCACAGGTACTTGTGTGGGAATAATGAAGTTTCTGCCGTTTCACACGACTGTGTTGTGCTTGGGGCTTTTAGAGCCAAGCAGGGACCATGCCGAGAAGTGGCTGCAGAGATGGCGACTTCCTCAACATCGACGACGGATTGTGTGTCCAAGCTCTTCACTCTTGTTCCAGCTATTACTCGACGTCCACCTGAGCGACCCTTCTTGATGAACGACGGACTGCTTGAAGAAAGAGCGCGTCTGAAGGCAGAGAAGCTAAAGTTTATAAGGGTAGAGCTCTAATTTTGCGAAAGAGTGCAGAGAAGTTCTGTATTTAGTATGACTGAGGAGCCATCCAATAGGACGGATACGAATGTTCTCATACCTGGCTTGTCATATAGACCTCATACCTAGGGATTTCACGAGAGTTCCACAGAAGAGTATGCGCACAACTTAATTATCCTTGTGGGCTTGACAAAAATGAAGCCTGGACCCTTGCGAATGGTCGCCGTCAGAATTCCATAGCTTCATGCGAAATTCTGAGCTCATCGATCAAGTGATAAAGAACACAAGTTGTCCCGCTCGAGCTAAGGCAGCTGTCGTTCAACGTGTACTGCTGCCTGGAGAAGTGGCATATATTCAGTAGGCCGAAACACCGAAGCGACGACTTGAAAGGCCCCACGAAATTTTTCAGGCTCTCTGTAAGGCCATGTTTAACGGCCCGAGGATCACCGCAGAAGGCACTGAGGGCCTACAACGTTTAGTCGATAAGATGCAAGGTGGTCATTTGACGCTGTCTCTACTGAACCCTCCATCTGAGTTAGATTACCCGACCAACATTCGGCGGATCGTGGATGGACTCTCTCGACAATGCAGCATAACTCGGTGGAGTGGGCTCACCCTGTCATAAACACTGGTTGGAAGCCTTTATTCGCCGTCTTGCTGGAGTTTATAGAGAGGGAAGTTCTGGTTTCTAACAAATTGTGTGGTCAACTCATCGCACGATCAGTCCAAGGATGCATCAGCAGAAATGAGACTGCGCATTGCCGCAGGGATTCTTAACAAATACCCCGTGTGTAAACCGTCGGTGGGGCAGTGAACAGGCCATACCTATGTGCAGTATGTTTTCATGATCAAGATTCACCGAGGTACCGGTGATTCGAAAGCCTGTTACTAGAGGGATGACGTGCTGTTCTAAGGAAGTATAATCGTTGCTTTGTTTGCCCACTGCCGTACCGCACATCCAAGTATTGCAGTTCGCCTTCAGTTTTCACAGACTTTGTATGGAGGGTAAAACCATACCGTGATGCACGTGGACCCGGCGCCTTTGGGGCTTGAACTCGACGTAAAGCAGTCAGACTGTGGAGCCACGTCTTTGTATGACAGGGGGTATCGTCTCGGCTTCGTGCCTACCAGCTCACTTGAAGCAGTCGGGACGATTGAAACGTGTGCTTTCTGAATAACCTGTTCGATGCCACACTCACAGATGGATCTCTAGCTGAGTGATCATGGCTACCAGCAGGCAAGTGGGCGCCTAACATTCGTGCATTGAATAAGACGGTACTACTAGATGTCAACAGCTGAGTTTGAAATGTGTTTTTAGATGGTCTAATCAGGAGCAGGGTCGACACAGCCTTTACTGTCGAGGGTTTCCGGTTGAACTGGCAAGAACCATATCCGAAAAGGACGTTTGGTGTTGGCTTCACTTGGCCCGTATGCTTGTCATCTCGCTGGAAAAAGATAAAGTAGTCTGGCCCATAGGCTGCGATGTACTGGAAGCACATTTTGAAACAGATCAGCAGACATGGAGCAGGTCTCAGCCATACGCTGTAAAAAAAACTTCCTGGGTTGGACCTTGCGAGGCTCTATATCACTGTCAACAAAATTACAGGGCTCGAGTTCATTGCTTGAAGGGCGTAGAGCTAGAACGATTCATTCAGCGCATGTTCGACGTGGAGTTTGTCTAGCACGGATTGTCTGATGAGGCGGTTAACTCCTTCCCGAATACTTTTCACAGGTTGACTTTTGTTGTGTGGATTTGCCAAACTCACCAACTTGTTTCTGAACCAACGTTAGAGTTAAGAGGATTTGAGAATAGCTACTACGGTGGCCATTCACAAGGAGAAGCTAAAAAATGCACAAACTGCCATCACATCAGCCTAATCTGTTCTGTAAGCATGAAGATGCATCATGTTAGGAGGTCCACGTCTTAAGGCAGTAGCAAGGACACATCATGCCATGGTGATGATCGACTCGGTTGGGGTGGTGTGATTGTGATTGCTGATATGTTTCTCCAGATGACTAACCTGTTACGGTGAAACTGAAAGCATGTTCAGTGTGTTGAATTTGTTGAGTTCGGCTTGATTATTTTTTATGTTGCTTTACTTCTTTCTCCTGGCTTTGAGCGGTGTCCCAAGTTCCATTATCTTCCTCAAGTAAACCTGCATTCATGTTCCCCACTCTCATTTCAGCCTGTACCATCATTTCCCTTGCTATTTCTCTCGCTGAATCTTGTAAATTCCTGAATGCCAAAACTGAACACTTCTCTGTTACAATACATCTCGAATAACTCATTATTTCCAACTTTTTATGCACCAACAGTCGGTTTGCTCAGACCCAATGACAATTTGTTTAAGTGAACTCCAATTCGTTTTATCATCCTCCAGTGATTAGCGGTACCTACTTGTCGATTGATACCGGATGTAGAAATTAAGATAACCGAATTATGTGCCTCTGACCCATATGTGTTTGTTTTAACCGGCCTGCAATTGAAAGCGACCTTATTGTGTATTGTTTTCGGAAATCGTTATCGCCGCTATTGTTATGGTTGTTTGAGTGTAACAGTCGTTGTGAGTCAATACATGGAAGCCAAAACAATATGTATGTGATGTAGATATTATCTTATTAGTAACTGAAGTTATTGTTTTATTTTCAGGACAGATCATACTACAACCTTCATGATGGTGTTCGCGAATTTCACACTTTCTGAAAGTCCCAGAGCTGTCTGCAGAGAATATGGACGTCCTGTTGTGTAACTTCTGAAAACCAGCTTTAGTCACCCAGGGCGATACCAAAAGCGCATGCAAAGCAACGGCCACATTCTGCGCCGAAGAGAACCGGAGGTACTATGTATAATATTCCACAAATTCCAGATGGATGATTTATAACAAAACTTGCAGGTGTTCGTTCACAGTGTTCTCATTCGTCAGGTTGTGTGTTTAAGCTTGAAGCATTGTTTGGCTTTGCTCGTAATGCAGGACAAATGGCTGGAGTAGTAGTGAGTGTTCAAGCATGGGGTACCGTTTGCCCGCGCATGTCACGCTCAGATGGAAAAGTTCAAAACTGTGGCAGCAATGAGAGAAAATCCTTTCCAAATGTAACCGAGAGAATACCGCTGACTCGCACATTTTTGGGCGGTGTTTATTGCCGTGTTCCACGTTCTCAGACTCATAGTAAGCTCAGTCCTCATGATCCCACAACAATGACGTTGTTGGAAGGAAGATCAACTTTCCCTGCTTAATTAGACTGAAATTGTATGAAGAGCGTGATTCTTCCAATTTTATGACGTTAAATCCCATCGTATCTGAAGATTAACTTTACGGTTTAACGTACTTACCAGACTTCGTTGAAATCGTCATTAACTGATATACTGTTGCACTCGCGGACGCCCCTTGCTCACATCGTTGGGAAACTGAAACAAAACAAATCCTCGCAGCCGAATCCAACGATTTTCCGAACTGAATCAAGCCATAAAAATATAGTATCTCGTTGATTTAGAATCTAAGACTATCTCACATATGACAAATACTTTCAGTCTACCTATAGGGTTCAGCCTTTCACTGTCGAAAACTAACATGGAGTCAGTCACACGACAGTAAAAGCTGAAAATTATCTGCAGGTTTTAGATGCTGACGTTGGTAGACCGTTAATATGTGAGTTTGCGATATCGTTTGAATGGTGGTAGACGTGATGTTCTAAAAACCAAGAAATATACCTATTGTGCCATGGAAATATTCTTGTTTTGATGTGTAAAAAATTTTCATTAAGGACGATGAGAAGTCGCGTAAATTTATTAGCGAAACAAGTTGAAAAGTTAGATGGTCATTGGCTGTTGAGACTTTCCTGATTGATATTCGAAACAATCCAATGGAGCACAGAAACCTGTAGGACGTGTTTAATCAGCAGCACATGTAAGAGCCGTATGACAACGCAAAGTGTGTGAGTACAGCCCAGCAATAAATTCATCTCACGGCCGTTAATTGATACCCCTTTGCTGGTGTTTTTCTTGCTCTGCTCAAGTAGATAGCTGTCCGGAAAGCTTGAGGAGGGAGGAGGGTTCACAGGTGGTTAAGCTCACTTTTTGGACACTATCACATATTTATGCGCAGACCGTAGTAATGGTTTATTTGATTTGACGTCGGTGCCCTCCTCTTTTTTGAGACAAACGTGGATCGTGCAGCGACTACTGACGTTCGAGGTTGGGTGTTGTGTCACCTGTGGGTGACTCGCTGGAATATTACAAGATGGTTGCTATTGTTTTGCTCGTGTGCACCTTGGTACGTAGGCACGCGAACATTGTGTATATACGTGTTAGTGAAAGCAATATTAATCCGTGATGAAATTTGCCCGCTCAACATTTCAGTAATCAAGGGCATTATTTGGTTTTGAGGACAAGAACTATACTGAAGCCTTGGAGACTAATTCTTGGTTATCAACAGTTCTATGTTTCATGAGAAATCCTGGTTTGTTTGCAAGGGTGCATGAAAGATCACGGTGATATTTGCACTTGTTAAACAAACCGGATGTCCGAAACGATTCTGAAGTACAATAAAGTAGGATGACTTGATTGATTGCGGACTGAGCATTGGGAAGTATGAAATCCGTGAATGTTCGCAGAAGTGTGTGGCCTGTGTAATGTGAAAACTACTGTCATTTTCCTTGATTTGGTTCTCGGGACACTTGTTGAAGATATCGGATTTCGCCACTTCCGTGGATCACTGCAATATACGAAGTTCCGGGAAGCGGCATTTTGATGTAGAACCTCGTAGAGCAACTGACCGAAACGTTGTTATTTCGTGTTTTGGCAAAAAAGAAAACTTGTTGTTCACCCGGATAAAACTGAAAGAACTACTCCAGACCTACTCTCGTGGTCAAATCCATAGTGTACCGCGCGGTTGCCGGATCCCTTTGAAAATTCTTCTTAAACGTTTCTGATACCCAAACTTTCCATTTGGACCCCTTGTGCACAACCCCATCTCACCTTTACAACTTACCCGTACCAACTCGCCCCAGCATATTATTTTATTCGTTCAGAGATCACCGTGCGTCCATGTACTTCATTTAATTTATTCTTTCATAAGTGAACTTTCGATGTTCGCTTTTCATTACTTAAAGGACTTCTGAAGTTACTTCTTATATTCATTTTGTAATCTTCGTTCAACATCAAGCAGTCGATTTGTGATTCAGAGAAAATTGACCATTACAGTTGAGGTATGCAGCCAACTGTTCTACACATTTTATTACTTACAAAGGATCTTCGACCAAAATCTTGTTCTGAATTCGATTATCGTTATTTTTCTGTGCGTTGCCAAGAGGTGACTTGATCGTAACGAATGTTCCATCGAATCCGTAAACTATCTTGATACAAAGTTGTTGAAGAGCGCTGCTTAAACGTTTTTGTGATCCTCTGAAAACGGTAGAGATCTCGCGCCATGTGATAATGACCGGAACGTCATCATGCTCATGGGCTCCCACTCTCTATCCTGAAGTGAAGCGCCTCAGCTCTGTCAAGCGCTCTCTTCCGGCTTGAATACCACACCCGGATTTTGAAGGCGAGGAAGCTCGCTAGAATACCCACTTAAAATTCGGAGGTGACTGAAATATATGTAAATGAATAACATGAATTGATTATCGAAAATGGCCATTCGCCAATACCTGGTTGTTTAAGACATTTCGCGATTAAGTGGCCAAGCGGAGTCATTTCCAAGCCTTTACACTTTAACTGGTTCATCGGGCCAGCGCTATGCCAACGCACACTTTGACACCTCACTCTAGTTGGTTCAACTGGGACACTTGCACACTATTGTTGTGTTGATGAAATATTTTTTTGTCGTCATCGGTGACCCGATTAGGTTGTTTTGATGACACCATTTCTCAACACACCCTGACACTAACAATTAAGCCAGTCTATTCATATTTGCACTGAGCACTTTATATCTGCAGTGAATCCGTCTACGACACACAGCTGCACGCTCTGACGAAGATTGGGGGTGGATGTACCGACCTCAAGTAAAAGCTGAAACGACAGAACGGTACTAGCAAACATGGACCGTTTGAGGGTAGAATAAGACTGTCACTTGGTACTAACCGAGATGGTCTAAGCCTGGCTGAGTTTGCGAGGTACTGAGGTTAGACGTTGATAAGACAAACGATTACCTTGCTGCTCTGCCATTCATCACCACTCCGCTGTGAGCCAACTCGTGACCATAAAAGTGTTTATTCCCCTGTGTTACATTTATCACCAAGTCACTCCAGTAGGTTCAATTATGGAAGTTCAAATAAATATGCATTATTATGTGAAGAGGGACGTACAAAATTATGCGGATGCCAGAGCAATCTTCCGATGCATCCAAGGCAGGGACCGGCGACGAATATTGCGGTGAATTCCAAGAAACTGAAACAAGTCCGCAAAACCAAAAAGCTGTTGTAGTACGCCCACTTGTCGGTGGTTGTGATACGGAAAGATCAGTAGGTGGATGTCCACAGTAAATTTACTAGTGCGGTCGGTAGCACCGCATTAGAAATACGCACAAAAATTGAAAGATGAGTTGATCTGTTTTGGGACTGTTTAAGCATAATGTTTCGTTTTGGAACGGTCAAACATCCGAAATCATTGGCTCGGTTGAATCTGCACATTTTTTGGCAACAGGGCAGCTAAAACGGACTGAATGCTGCTTTGTCATGAACACTTCGCCACATCACTCTGTAATATATAAATAAATATATTTTTCAACGCATATGTGAGAAGCAAGCTGGGTCATGCGCGAGCACTGCAGATATTTTTAAACGATACGAAACGAGTAGTTAAACAGTAGCGTATTTACCCTCGTAATCGCGAAAAACAAACTGGTGTGGAGTAATAATACACCGAAGGAACCTGAATCGTAATGTTCCCATTGGGCGACTGGCTATCCGAGATTTAGGTGGAGAAAAGCACATATAGATATGTGTTTATATACATACATTTGCATGCATATGTGTAAGGGTATACACATATGTATATACATCTATATGTATGTGCATTTAAATAAAAATATGATGTATATGTATATCAGTATATATATAATCATAAATATTTATATGCACATATATGTGTATGTGTATATATATATATGACATATTTATGGGTGCGCATATGAACACATGTATGTAGATTTGTATATATTGAGCGATATCATGTGCATATAAATTATATACATATATACACACACACATATATATAACGTATTTATGTAGATGTATATATGCATATTTATATGCACATAAATATATGTTGATATATATATATGTATATATAAATATATATTTGTACTCATATATAAAATCATGTATATGTGCATGTGCACACACATGTGTGTATGTATACATATATATATATATGCGTATGTATACACATATGTATGCATACGCATCTATGGTCACATATAAAAATACATGTGTAAGTATATAGATATGTATATACTCATTTACATTTATGTGCCCACACATATAAGTTAACTCAGACGTGTGTATGTTTACATACATATGCATATACATTTATAGATATACGTACATATGCATGTAAATACATATATTTGTATATATATATATGAGTATACACACGTACTATCTATACATCTACACCAATTGATCATATATGTAAATATATGTGTATACATACACGCATATATACATATGTACAGGTGTATGTGCATACAAATATGATTGTATATAATATGTATATTTTATATACCCAGAGAGGAACCAGTGAGAGAAGACTTAGTGAACCTCAATTGACTAACGGCAATAAGCACTGCAGAATAAAAACATGAGCATAGCTCGTGGAGCCATGTCGTAGGTGGCCCTGAATAAGACCGTGGGTTCTTCCACATGACGCTTGAGAGCGCCGTTTCTTCCATATCCTGTCGGCTGGTCACGTTGTGTGGTCCACGTTGTCACAATCAACATATGTGTAGATCGTATGAGACTCGTGGTAGTTGGCTCAATGGTGGTGGTACCAACCGGAACATTGACTGCACTGTATCTAATGCACGGTGTCTTCGTCCAAGTCTACGGGGTCCTCCTTCTAGAAGCATATCCGACAAACGTTGTAATCTACAGAATTTGAGGCGCGCTGCCTTTCAAAAGTCCCACAGAATGCGGTGGCACAATGTGGAAAGACTTCACCCATTGCCCTCATTTGTGTTGCTGGACGATCAATATTGAAGGTGCGAACAGCGGACATATATAGCAATATTTTAAGCAGGTTTTCTAAAACTATTCTATAACTGCCATTAATTTTGTTTTGCACAAGTGTGTACAAAACCTTACCCCATGTGCGGAAGTGATTTACGGATAATGGACCACTAAAACACCATGTTTTGTCCGATGTTATGCTATATGTTTTTTAGATCTGACTTGGAAATATCACGTATTATTTTAATAAAACTTTAGATCACATTCATTCCATCTAAGTTATTCATTTTTTCTTGTGCGAAAGAAGACGTACTCCCGAGAACGTCCAAACGCATCTTTGGAGTGTTTCGCCACAAGAAGATAAAATTGTTGTCGGGAAAATGTTGAGATAGGTCGACTTTGACGAGGCAGGACTGAAAATCCCAGAATCCGGCAAACTATTGGGCAGAGTCCGACGCAGGATTTCGTCGATTGCTCGAAATCGTCAAAAAGTTGAACATCTCGCGTACCGTTCAGTCAAAACGAAGTTCCGTGCGTCCATCCGTCGTGGAAAAATTTCTTCGCAAAATGGATATTTATGGGGATCAGAAAAAGAATGTAATTTCACATGTTCGATGAGAAAATGTGGGGTGATTACACTTACTATGACGAACAATGTGTATGCGGAATTTTTCGACAGACTTCATGCGATACTATTATTTTTGTCATGACTATTGGAATATATAACCCTGACTACTGGTTGTTGCGGCATTTTGCTATGCAATGGGGATTTATTCGGGAAAACGGAGAATTGAGTCGACGGTTTGGAGGGCCGCATGAAATGTGCGTGTGATAACTAGGGCTCACATGACGCCGTTGTGTTGGATTCATTATTAAGCGACAGGCTCAAATTTCCTAGCAATTTTGGCAATGCAAATACATGAATAAACGCATGTCCTTAAAACAATTTTGAGTTGCAAAAGGTTTAGTGGGCGCGCAGTAGGCCAGGTGCTAAATGATCATATGAGTAAGCCATATAACAGACCGTTTCAAGCAGGCTGTTTTCGAGGGGAGTTAGACATCGAGGTGGTTATCTACATACTACGCATGTGACGGCTAGATGTTTCTCGGACTGCAATCATAAAGGCCCTCAGGTGATCCAGAGGGTTTGGAGGTAGACATTGTGTTTGTTAACGTAAGATAGCTGTACAAACCTTTTATTAAAACGCTGAATGTTGTTGCTGGCTTTGATTTCATTCGGAAGTTCATTCCGAATGTAGAAATACTTCACAAGGAAGAATTTTGCACGTATATTTTCCGGGATATCAGGGTTGGCAAGGTGGAAATTTTATTTCTGAGACTGTACGGAGGGCTTTGTTGTAAGTGGACGGTGAACGCTATAGTACTCGCATCTGAATGTATGAGTTTATATAGCAGTGTCAAGTTCACTTTTAGTTTACGCAAACAAAGTGAATCAATACCAAGATTTTTACAGCGTTGTCTGTAGGTGAGCGGAGAAGTATATCCTAATAAGCCTTTGGTGAACGATCGTTGAAGGTTTTCTAACACAAGCCTATCCGACTTGCATAGATGCAGTGAATGAACGTGAAAAACTCGAGTTGAAGCCGAGCGCACATTTTGTAAGGCGTCAAATTCACAGCTGGTAGACTGAACGACTTTTTGATACGGTCTATTGTTATTTTAGATTTTGCTACCTAGAAGCATACCTGTTCAGAGAAATTAAAAGAATTTGAGTACCGCATTCCAAGATCTTTGAACGGAGTGGTTGTATCGATAATACAACCACCTAATGAGGACGAGCCATGGGGTAATATATAACCATGATTCGTTCGCTAAGAACTACATCAGTCATGTTCTGCACCACAACTACAATGACGCTAGGTCCTATCGTATATTTTGTAGACAGAAATTGATGTTACTCTCCTGGCGGAATGAGTAAAAGATTCTGATATCGTCAGCAAACAGAAAGGGCTTGCCATGTGTAGTAACGTCGCGTAAGTTATTTATATACATTGAGAAGAGCAACGGACTCAGAACGCTTCCTTGGACCACCCCACTGGTCACATGTTTTGTTGTTGAGCAGTCCTATCTTATTTTGACTGTTTGAGTGCGAACTTCAATTTTGACGACAGCCAGCTATACGAGGGGTCTTGTATGCTAAAAGGCGCTATTTTGATCAAGATGCGCTTATGAGGCACACGACCAAAAGTCTTTTGCACGTCTAAGAGTATGATAAGTACCGCATTTTCTGCATCGACGGGTGTCGATATTTGGTTTAAGAATTCCAGCTGACATGTCATAAAAGAGCGCTTACTAAGGAAACCATGCTGTGAAGGGTTTTTAAGGTTTTGTGTCCTCAAAAACCCAACTACGTTCACCTTTGTTATCTTTTCAAACTTTCTCGAGCTGATTGACTTGTGGTTGATGGGACTGTAGTTACTAACGTCCTGCCTTGGACCACTCCTGTGACGAGGCATAATGACTGAGGTCTTTCACTGAGGAGGGAAGGTGCTGGATAAAGATGATAGGTTAAACGAATTGAGTGAGAGAATGGGTATATCCTCACCTGCTTGGTTGACGACCATTGGTGGGATACCATCTGGTCCAGGATGGATTAAGGGCTTAATGGTAGCTAACTGTGAACGAATATTCTGAAATTCAATTAGAACATTGCTCAGAACTTTACTCGTTTCCGATCAAATATTAGCAGATAATGTTGTGTTTTCTACGCTAAACAAGGCGGCGAAATGTGAGTTGAATACTTCGCACATCGCTACAGGATCATCAACAACCGTCTTGTGTTTGAGAGTAATGATTCTCATAGCAATATCTCCAATTGGATTTCTCTGTCTCAATAGTTGCACTAGCCTCTCGCATCTCTGCTCACTACAGAGCACGAGTTTCTCTTCGTTTTTTGACGGATTTGCGTCTGACGTTCTATGCGTTCGAACGTTTTGCTCATTTGCGTCACCAGGGAGAAATCTAGTGTTCTTCCGCACATAGACTTGAGCATTTTAAGTCTGTCAGTCTCTTTCGCAGTAAGGGTTTTACCTTGTACATGCAAGCCGATAGATATTGATTCAATGGGAGCTAGAACGTTAGTACAGAACGTTAGATGTCTGATAAATTCTGTGGCCGCTATGCTCGGGACTGATGTGCGAAAGAGGGCATTCCAATTTGTGGATCTTAGTAGGGAGAAAAAGGCATTCCAATCAATGAATTTGATTGGACGATGAAATACAACGGTCGGTTTGGTAGTCGTATTGAAATCAAACGGAAATTTGACGACACTGTGATCGCCTCCTGGGAATTGTTGTGGAACATATATCTCTCCAGACGAAGTACCTATGATAAGTATGAGATCCGGTATATGCCCCTTCCTGGTGAGCGTTAAGACATGTTGGTTCCAACCATTTAGCTGAGTGCATGACATTTGTGTTGTTAACATAATCAGGTACTTGCTAGGGTATACACATTAGGAACTTCGTTCCTAGTAGCACTCATATTTTGGGTGAGTGGATGAGTTGCTACGGAGCTATTGGATAACGGATGGTAACCGTGACCCCTGGTATATTGGTAGGTCGACTTGAGAGCAGTGGGGGACAAATTATGCAGTTTTACCTGCAAAGCGTTGTTTCTTAATATGTGGTTCTAAGAACAAGATTCATTAAGCTTATAAAGTTCTTTTGGTTTTCCTCTGTATTGCAAATCCAAAAATACTGTTCTCTGGTAGGCACCTTACAGATATCACTGTTGACTTAGAGCTACGTTCAGGTGTATTGGTTTTGCCATTGTTATCCCCAATTACTCTAGATAACGAGGAGAAATTCCTCTGGTAAGAAGTGGATGGCCCTGCTCGTGCGGCCGCGTCATTATCAGGGGTATTCATGCTGCTTCTTCCAGCGTTCCGAGTAACTATGGATGCTCCGGTTGACAGAGGAAGACTTTGAGGACTAGGAGGTTTGTTTTTAACAAAGGCCGTCAGTACCTTTGCAGAAACTTGAACGCGCCTGGCCTTATCAGAGCTGAATGTGGTTTGTCGTTCAGTATTCGCTTGGACCGGCGATGCAGCGGCGTTTCCAGCTGCAACTTGCAGGTTCAGAGAACTCATGGAGAGGTTGAGCTCTACAGTCAGATCAATGAGATCGCTTACTGTGCAACATAAGTTCTTCTTCTCTCGGGAAATATTGACCCGTACTATTTCCCTTTGGAGTGGTATCTTGTCACCAAACACTTCTATGGACTCAAAATTTGTGCCACGCTTGATTTGCTCTTGTCTTCTGACGAATTCGTTCGTTACAAGTTCACACGTGAAATGTAGCGGGAATACAATGCTTTTGCTGTACTTTCTTGCGAAGTCTTGGGCAGTAGCACTCTTGATCTTCCATCTTACTGGCTTTGAGTAAGACCCTTTTCGCGGACAACAGATGTATTCTATCAGGTGCATTAAACACCACCACCTTTTGTGCACAGCGTGACCGCTCGTGCAATTCCGTAACTACAGTATGAGTAAGCGTCCCAGCGGCTACGAGATCTTCGTGGTTAGGAGTTGTCTGATTGTGGATGTTACTTGAGGCACTTATAATGCCTATAATTAGATGTAATTTTCGCGCAATTTCGAAAAGCTTCTCGCGTTTACTGTGTAGTTTTGTTACTCCAGCCACCAATTCCCTTAGTTTTCTAGCCTGCTCTACGAATGCATTAGTAATGGAAGCTGAACATGGTTTGGTGCCGTTCCTTTCGTGTGATGTGCTAAGATTTACTGTTGAGACTAGCTTTTCAGCAGCGGCCTTGATCTCTTCTGCAATAACAGGAGTGCAGCAGTTGTTGACCGAACAATCCGAAGATTTTATACCTTATTTCACCGTCGTCATGCCTATTTTGCGCAGAGATGATCGATTGACGACTGGCAATTTCTGAAGTTTGGCTGGCTTAGGGGGCAATACTATGTGATATTCCACTTTTAACAATAAGTTATGTTCAAAAGGTCTCGAAGCAAGTATATAGGATGAATCACAACAAACAGTATTTCGCTTTCAGTGGTAGACTGGTAAAAACCTGATATGCACTAGCACACAATAATAACTGGCCTTTTTCGAACCACGCGCCAGATGGTTTCGACATACGTGGAACAAGAGTAAGCCATGGTCGTTTCCGGGTTAATGGTAGTTGAAAGTGTGTCGTGTTTCAACGAAGTTTTAAAAAAATCGCTGTAAGGAATAAACCAATGTGGACATTGCTAGGTAAGCTGCATGATTGAGACCGACTTTGTGTCACAAGATAGCACTGTGGACATGATACTCGGGTCCAACTATTATCCTTGTTTTGAGAAGGCCGGGAAAGTGCAGGGCAATCTTCCCGTTAAGACCGACAGGTGTAGTATTTGCAACATATCCTTGTGTTCCGTATTTTGTTTTCGCATGCTTCTTGATGTAACTCGCCTGTCTTCCACCAAACGTTCTAATACTGCTTGACTGCTAGACCTGGGTTCCTGCTATGCGGCCTCCCCTAGTCTAACTTGTGCGGAGACAAGAAAGACACGGTTGCGGTAAACACGCTGTATTGCCAAAAACCAGTTCGACCAAATAAATGAAATGCCTGTAAATATATATCATGAAATGCTGATGAGTCACTGTCTGCTTGTCTAAGCCACTTCGCTTCCAAGTGGCCAAGTAAAGCCAAATCCATAGGCGTTAGTTTCTCGGGGTGGCGTGACACCCCCACTTAGCTGCACGTATCCTGCTTGTCGGTCCGACGTGCCCCCCCAGTGCTTTGTTGCTGTCTGATTTCGTCAGCCGTCACCACGGTCCTGGATGGTTTGAAATGATGACTGTTTTCCTCAGCCGTCACCGATGTCCTGACTAGATTGTTTTGGTGAGTTTGCCTCCTAACACTTCTGCACACTTCCTCCCAACGACATCATGTTTCTTTAATTGAGTACACTCGAGCCATTCTTCATACTCTAACTCAAGGTGGACAAACTCCCATACACCGCTTTTCGCTTCTAACTTTCCGTCGTTTTGCTTTTTTTCAATGAACCACACGAAGAGGAACTCAATGTCCTCCCCTCTCCGCCTTTCATTACTCATCATTGCTTTCTACAGTGCACGCGGAAACACCTTGTCCGTTGTCGTTCAGACGTAATTTCTCCCGGGGTGCTTTTGGTAATCCAAATATTTGCCCAAATATAACAAGTTAACAAAAGAGGGACAAAATGAACAATTCTAACGCTTTGCAGCAGTTGTTGTACTAGGGTAAATGAAACTCAATTACGTTAGAATTTTTGTCAGAAATCCATCAACAAGCGTCAATTCTTCCCGTTGATCGACCATTAATGGGTGGTAGTGTGGCATATCTAGAATTGTATGCGACTGGATGATCTGGAATAAAAACGCAATTTTGGCACTCTCAGATAAGTTAGCCTCAATGTTCCCGAGAGTATGCAGCAACGCTTATAAAGAGCTGTCTGACAGACCACAAAATAGAAAAAATTTGCTTCAAAACTTTAGAAAAAGAGGGAGTGCATGTGGTACTTCAAGGTTTCCTCATACGTGAAATTTTTAATGGCCCTTCTTAAAGCGTGCTAAAAACCTTTGAATTATCGGTATTCAATCACCAACCGGTAACTACTACTCTTCAGTGTAGTCCGACAACGATCGAACACGAAGACCCTAGTGACATGTATTGCATACAATAGAGGCCAATCAATGTTGGGCTAGCTGGTCACGAAATACCAAGTTGCCTTTATCAACGCACCTGGAGACAAAGATTGTATCACTCAAAGCAAATGTGGCTGTGCCTTCACCTGTGACGGTTCAGCCGTACTCCGTCAATGGCGTAGTGGTCAACAGGATTGTTTCATGGAAGTGTAACCGGAATTATAGCGCTGGTCGTAACAATGAGAAGCGCCGCTTGGAAGACGTAATAGGAACGAACATTGAATGTGGTGCTTGTTTTCGAAACAGACTGCCTAGAAAGTCCATGTTAGGGCGAGAGCAGAGACCAGCTTTGGATGATGTTCAACTTTCACTGAAATGAGATGTTAATTGTTGAAATGGACCATGGCGAATTTACTGGTTGGAAAGGCATCAACCGTGAGAAACCTGGGATTTGCCTGAGACCCAAATGGCGGTAGAGCTAACTGTCCTGCCAGTTGATATACGAAGCCAGTTGAAAAGCTCAAGAATTTCACACCTATACTCACTTACTCACCCATTCCAATGTCAACTGAAATTCACGGAATTATTCAGGACAATGACCGCCGCAGCATTTGACCTGGCCTTGTAACTCAACTGGCGGGCCTGATGCAGTCATCTGCTTCCGTTCTCGGTGTGCATGTGAAGGAAACACAAACTTTTCACAACCGTGCCTCCGCTGGGTCACCCTTGCTACTGAAATATGGGTACCGTGCCCTAAAACTTGTTCCAGATGGTTGTCTGTTTGCCGGTGCTAAAAACTTCAGGAATTATTTATCGATTGATTCATACTGTTTTTGTTGTTCCAGGATTATCCGTCAACACGACGCATTCCTTGGGGGTGGTCAAGCAGTTCAAATGTTCACTGTGTGTAGAATCCTTCAGCCTTATGATCCAAGTTTTCTGGTGCGTTATTCGCACTGAGCAGTTCAAAGTATCGTGTTCAGGCAAGCCTTCCGATGCTCAAATCCACCGTTGGCTTATCTAGGCTCTATCCAAATTGAATGCATCTACTGCAGGACTACCATACAGCAGGATGGTACCGTGACTAGTTTCGTAACTTCTGTTGCAGGCGTGAGATCTTTGGTCCACCGGCTGAAATGCAAAGGAAGCGGGCAAAACATTATGCACCCATTGATCCTGGTTCTAAGTGATGTCGAAGTTTAAAGTTCACTTCAACTGTCGCATCGAAACCGCCGAGCCGCATTACCGCTAATGTCTCTTTTAATTCAAGCATAAAAGCATGAAAACAATTCGGGGTTATTCTTCTAGTTGCTCCTGAAGAATTCAGTCTTAGGGATGAATAGATCCGGCTGTGGAGGTCACAGTTATCGAAATACTGTAGAGGCATCGACATGACTATTATAAACGAACCAGGTTCTGTGGTTGGGGAGAGTTTGTGGTTGTCCGGAACTGTTCGGAACACACCTCCAACAGCGTACAGCTTCACAACCTACGCGATAGCACGTCATAGAGTGTGGCAAAAGATATAGAACGATTTCTGTTGTATATTCATAAAGCAAACTGGATTCTGTGTACACTGGTAAACCCCTGCTGGTAAGAGTTGTACTACCGAGAGCAAGTATGGTAAAATATTTCCCCGAAGTCACATGCTTCCGGACAGCCCACAGACCAGTGCCTACCTCTGCGTACTACAGGGGAAATCCAGAGACAGGCTGGTTGTTAGCAACTCCGTGGTTGTGGGTCGGTCTTCCCGGGATGTTCCCACTCCCTCTCACGATAACGTTTTGCCTGGCAGAGTGCTGAGGATATTGTAGCCGGCTGAGAACGAACTAGACAGCAGCCAATTAAAACATGCACCATACTCTGCGTCCAAAGGCCGAACCGAAGAAAACTGGTTCACCAATTCCGACAACAACAGTACTTGATTGCAGTCGACGTATTTATGAATAAGTAATTTATGCTCGTGCACCCCGTGAAATCATGGTGTATTGGATTAATGTGTTTGGGTAGTTTCCATTTGCGTATAAGCCGAACAGTAAGGGAATCTCACCGGTTGTTGATCCGGGATGTCTAGGGTAGGTTCGAGCAAAGCTTAGTCTTCTCGCAACGTCTATCGATATGCTGGATCCAGGATAGTCGCGTCTGTAAGCAACGGGCGTCTCTAAATTTTGTGTCCTTCGCGCAGCCGATTCGGATACAAAAGGGAAGACTGTCGTGTTGGCGAGTTTCTTGTTATCAAAGTGTTGATGTCCAAAAATATAATGGTCAACCAAACGGAGGAAGAAAACAACAAACCTCTACATTGAATCTACCAAATAAACAAGTTCTGAGACTACCGGCTCACGTAAATATGGTCAACTGCAACAATCGTGTAATGGCGAAACGGTCAAGCGCGAATAAAGCCATGGTGCATATAAAAAAGATCTGGCAAAGAAAATTAAGGAAGAAAAACCAAGCAGTAAACGATATCGAGATTTAATAATACATCAAGATCAACATTCATGGGAGAAGTGGTTTGTGACGCATGTAACTGGAGTGGTCCCGTCAGACTGCAAGAAATTTTCGTAATCGTTGTAAAGAATTCCAGTGTAACGAGACGAATCAATGGGAAAGGAATAAGTAGGGCAGGGAACGCAGTAACCAACGTTCTATTTACACATAACAATCATCAAACGCTCAACGCAGACAGCTACTTCAAAACATGATCCTCAAGTTCAACGTGGATAAATGCTCCGTGATTAAACTGAAATGACTAACGTGAAGGCAACTCATCATAGATGGAGTAAGTGGAAAGAGAATATGTGGAGTGTCTCCAGCACGGATAATTCACATGCTTTTTTAATCGTATTTTGGCACGAATGATATTGCTGGTCTGCCGAATCATATTCAAGAAGGCGAGAACCGAGATGACTTCGGAGGCTGAAGTTCCGAACTATGTACATTTCTGCCATTTATTATAATCAATAAAATGTATCGGAGAAGGTAGAGAAACTTTGACAACTGTGTGCAAGTGGATAGGTGTTGATCACCCTGTCAACCAGTTGGCTTCAACGTACGATGACCGTGTTGCACAAAAACTGCATATAACCGGAGGGCGCCATATTGCTACGTTTGGACATAACCTGACCGTCTTTGGGTGTCACGTAGACAAATAACAACCGCCGGATTCAAAGTAAGTCGTGGGCAGAAATACCGTTTCTATAGGGTAGTAAAATATGCAGAATAAACAGCCACATGATTCAAGTGGAGAGATTGATTGTTGGCAGCAGCATCGTTCAGTAAGTGCACGGATCAACAGCGTGAAGAGAAATAAATATTCCGAGCCGAATATACAAGGTTGCTTCACATGTTTCTGTGGCAGGTCCATCAAGAAGAGATAACTAGGTTTCCTGCGAAGCATGCCAAATGGGAGGAGATAGAATACACAAGAAACTGAAGACCAGAAAAGGAATACATATGAATCGTATGGTTCAACTGAGTAACATGCTCAAAAGGTAGGTAGACATGAAGGGGACAAAGATAAATCTGGGCATCTAAAAGAGCTGGGAGAAATTTTCGAACAAAACCGGAGCCAAAAGACTCGCGGATGCATCCTGTTTTACTTTTAGTATATCGGATCAAGAAACGTTCGCATGACACCCGATAGAACATGTTGGCCGGAATGGGCGTCCTTGCACCGAAAATATGTAATCGCTGAAATCGCTAAAATGGGACAGTGACCTATCGTATGACTGTAAGCATCGATTTCATGTATGGGCTACCCAACAGTAAGTATCACGGATCATCCCTGATATTGATGGATAGGTGAAGAAACTTTACAGTGGCAGAAACTTGCGTGCTGATTTGTTTGGTGACGTGAAATCAATATTTCACATAACAGCGCACAGTATGAAAAGCGCGCGAAAATACGTGAGCCTTCTTTTTGCGTGTTTTTCGGATTGCGAAATTCGTTAGTAGTTTTCGGGTTTTTCTGCCTTCCTTCACCTTCGGTAAACTCGATGGAAAAGTGCGATGCTGAATACGTACCTTCGACCGTGAGAGGGCAGGTTTTTGAAGTTGGCAAACGGTTTTCCGACCTGCGCTATGTCGGTGAAGGTGCATATGGAATGGTTGTGTATGTGATATATATGTTTTGTAACACGACCCACCATCAGTTCTGCATATGATGAGAAACGGAAAGAAAAGGTGGCTATCAAAAAAATATCTCCTTTTGAACATCAGACTTATTGTCAACGTACTTACAGAGAAATTCGCATCCTGAGCCGCTTGGATCATGAAAATGTGAGTTAACAACGATTGGTTACATCTTTTAAGATCATTCAAATTTACGATATAATCACTGCATCAAAATTCGAAGATATGAAGGACGTGTAAGTCGAACTTTCATTGGCGTCTTAGATTTCAACTTCTCTGTTAGGTATATCGTAGAGTGTTTCATGGAAACGGATCTCTATCGCTTACTAAAAACGCAAAAGTTGAGCAATGACCATATTTGCTACTTCCTCTACCAGATGCTGCGAGGTATAATGTTTGTACGGTAATTACTCGCGTTAGGCCTCAAGTACATACATTCAGCAAATGTTCTTCATCGTGATCTCAAACCGTGCAACATCCTGTTGAACACTATGTGCGACCTCAGAGTAAGTTAGTGATTCCCATGTTTATTTGACTGATTACCATAAGAAGTGCAAGTATAAATCCGAATAACCAATCTTTATGCTCTATTTTTACCACCTCGAACGTTGCGATTTCGCCGTGCATCTGTTTACTTCAATCTTCCAGTAGCGTAATATTATGAACCGAATTGAACTTTTCAAGTGTAGGGTGTGTTCTTGTGAGTTGGATGTCCGGTGATACTAACAATCTAAAAATTAAACATTTTGCACCGTTTTACTAGCGTATTATGAGGGTGCAAGGAACGGCGATAGGTTTGTTAGGGTAGGGAAGCAAATTGCCAACCAGTTTGTTTCTCTTTGTCAAACCACGTACGACAGTGAAGGCAAAGAATCTACGTTGACCGTATGCATTGTTGTCCGCGGGCAATACGATGTACGGAGAATACACGTTAAGCTAGTGGGACAAAGAAAGAGTTGTGTTTCTACCCCTGGGAAGGGGATAGGAAATTATCAACAAGATGAGAAAAGCACGCAGAAAAGTGATCTTCGAAACTGTACAGTGAAGTGCGAATGTCAAAAATACTTACTGTGGTCACTGCGTAGCTCTGCCGCGGCAGGCTACTAAGTATTGCACATGCCTTTGTTCTCCAAAGAAAGGAGGAAAAAGACCGTGTTCCCTTCTTGATCGGTCACGCAGTGGTACACGTAGAGAATGATCACACCGATGATTCAGAGCTGGGAATGTTAAAGTTTGAGAGTAGAGCCTGTTGATAATGGTTACTATGCTGACAGAAATATTCTATTTAAACCACTTGGTCTTGGAATTACATCTTTGGTATCACAGATGGCTTGTACCCCTAAAATCGCTCGCGAGAAAAAGGGGTAGGTTTATCTAGTACTGTGCGGTAGGTGGGTTGTGGTTGCTTCCCACACGATAGACAGAAAAAAATTACTCACCATGTCGGCGTATCCGTTTGATCAATAATTGTCCAATGACCGGCAGTTTTGCAGCCATGATACTTTGTGTTACTGCGTTGTGGTATATCCATGTCAATCCATTCTTAATGGAAAGTAGTGAGCGTGCGAGTATACATGATCCTGGTCATCCAGTTTGGGTTGCGGACCTACTAATTTGTCATAATTTAAAAAGCCTAACTGTCAGTATGGACGAGTATTGTGTTGTTTGTTTTTACCCATATGAATACCCAATAACTCAGAAGCAAATGAGCAGATAAATAGACGAAGTTGAACATTTTTTCAAATGGCTGTGCTCTTTTAGGAGGTAACCCGGGAAAGTTGGAATTGTCGGGTGAGCAGATCCGTGAATACGCTAAGTCGAGTTCTCTACCAAAACGATTAGGCCTGAAGATAGAAAGAGTGTGAATCGTAAGTGCGGGTTTGTCGACAGTTCTAGAGGGTTTTGGGGACGGGACGCGTTTTGTTGACACAGAGAGTTCCAGACGATGAACACTCCCCGTTGACAGAGGGAGTGAGGCCGTTAAGTTGTCCATAAATGCTGGTTCTAGCCCGTTGGTTGAAGTTACATCACGTTTGCCATTGCGGCTAACGATGGAAGTTCTTGTGTCCCTTGTGAGCACCCGATGAGGACCGATATATTGAAGTTGGGATGGTTGATACAGGCTATCCTCATGTGCAGAAACGATTTCAGGAGGGCAGCTTAGTATGCACGTGCACGGTTGATGGTTGATGGCTGCAAAAGACCTCTCGCCTGTGGTGTGCCAACGGGAATGTCGAAATATTGTAGTAGTGCAGCCGGTATAGTACACCCTAATAGTACAAACGATAACTGGTTCGGCTGCATTGGCTATTGAATCCGTCCTAACTGTTTATTTATTGGGAACCGTCATCCGAAACCGTCTCGCGACGGGGGGTCTCTTGACACAAATGTGATGCGTGGCATTTGAGCTCACTGATGGAATGTCGGTTGGTGCGCACACATGTCGTGGGAACTCAGCGAAGAGACCCACAGAGCCGTGAGCTGCAGGAGTTCGACACCCCATCTTTTTCAGACGGAAAATAGTTTGCCCGCATCTCGGCATCACCCAAGATTGTGATCCACACACCACGCACAGTAGTGAGACGACAAGGAGCGTCAGCATTGCTTGCCATTAAAAGTTGGCTTAGTTTGGCTCGTCTTGATGATGTGTAGGTGCAAGGTTCAATGCACTTATAGGCAGGCCACCAAAACGTTCAGGATACAACAGCAGACAGTTTTCGACTGTGGTACATACCGCCTGAGCAATATACCAGGTAGATAAGCTGATGAGTGGACTGGAGAAATTTCGTTCAGGCCGCTTCACAAGCCTGCTCTTAAGCCTCCTGTGCCTGTTGGACCACATTTCGGGGTGACTCAAATGGTGTGTGCCTAGTATGCAGTGTGGAATGAGATGTGGTACACTCAACTGACCAATTAATGGTTTTAAATGTTTTCCTTACTTGAGAAATTTTTGCCGTCCAAGAAAGAGTTTGTGAACGAGTAACAGTAACTGTTGTTTGTTTTTCCTCCGGTAGTCCATCAAGCCAGAGATTCCGGAGGAGAGACTCGTCTACATAGAGACTGCCGAAGTGTTGCTCTGTATCTGCTAGGAGGGTTGTAGGGCGTTTACTCCCTAACTTTAGGTCGTGGCAAAATCGTTGCAGTTGGATCGTTTCAGAGGGTGTTACGTAAGTAATAGTCGCCTTCTAAGATTTAGCACTTGAGCCCTATGAGCTGGTTCATTACAGTATAATATGGTGAGAAGGCTGGCTAACAGCAGACAGAATCTCGTTTTATCAACCAAAATTCTGTTGTTGGAAGACTGTTTTTACGTAAACAAGACAGAGGAGAGAATTCGCTTCCAAATACACAGGGATCATCAGATCACTGGTACCGAGAAAGGGACAGTCGGCAGGGTTAGATAAAACTCCGGATATTGGACAGTGAGTAAAGTGCTATGAGCCATTACAAATTAATGGATAAACCGAATCACGATATATGTAGGTGGTTATATCCCAACCCCATACACTAACAGCAAATAGCATACACCCAAGGGAAAGTAATACATTTACAAACAAACAAACCTACCAAAGTGAAAACGTCGAACTGTAGCGGAACATCCTGATTTTATGGGCCCACCAATTATTGGAACAATTCGACGGAATAATAGCCAGTCTGACTCTCTTTATTGAACCAAACACCATAGCGAGGACAAAGTTCAGCGCATTAACGACGCATGCTACTATCGATCCTGAAAAAAGGAGCTTGCAGAGATAACATCAAGCTAGTGGGGCACAGGGTGAGTTGTGCTTTTGACTCCGCGATATTAGCGGCATGACGAAAAAATGATGGATAGAAAAGCAAGGTCATCAGAAGTGTACAATGGACTGCGATTATCACAAATATTGTTTATTGCACTTGCTACAGATCTATCGGAAAGAGTTCGTGAATGAGATTGAACACATGAATCAGCATACATGCCTACCCGACTAAGTGCAATCATCATGACAGAAGGTAACGGTCGAACGGACTGTTGTGCGCCTAATTTTTGGATACTTGGGCTACTTCGTCTTGGACAACGATTCGGACTGACAAACACGAACTGACTATGTGATGCCTGTAACTACAACCACTCTGTATTCTCAATGGAAGCGAGTGATTACCACGGTCGTTTGTAGTGGCCAGCTTGGTGAAGTGATTGTGCCGTGAGACTCATTTTTGGGCTAAGAGTATTTCATCCTCAGAAAAAACGTGCCGCATGTTTGTTTATTAGGTGTGATGTTCATACAAAATTAGGGGAGCATCTTTTATGTCTTCACAAATAGGATTTTTCTTACAGATCTGCGGTACTCTTGAAATTTACTTTACACTCCTGTCAGCCAATGTGTTCTTCATTCGTGGGGGTCGGATATAACTACAGTTGTTCTGGGTGTCTTCTGTTGCTGCTATGCCATCAGATGCATTTGGGGAATAGGTTGTTGAAAGACGGGTGAAACAGTACGGATTGGTCCAGTCATTGTTTGCACGCTTTTCCACTGTAAGCATTGTTGTTTATCGTCAACCTTACAGCATACGACCCGGTAACTTTGCAGTATTATCCAATGACTCACTTCTTTTCAACTTATTCAGCGTGGTATACGCATATACTTGTGTATACAGTTTGTGTTGAGGGCTTTCGTTTTCTTATCTTGATTGCTACAACGCTAATAAATTACCTTCAACATAAGACCTGTGAGCGGTTTATAAATGTGTCGTTGTGCTCGCCCCAACTGCACTTAATGCACGTCATTTTGCGACAGTTTTTTCGCCATATCTTTTGGATTTCCGACAGGCCTTAGTTAAGGGGCATTTTTATAGAAAATGTATGGTTACCGTTGTTTGCAGAAACATTAGGCTATCCACATTCAAGGTATATATATATATATATATATATATACATAGCGAGCGGCAGAATAATCTCATTCCGACACACTTGTTTTTTGATAGCGAATCCTAATGTAGTTTTGAAATTTCACAATAAATGGTTCACTGTTCATTGTCCCTTTTTTAAACACTTTATATAAATGCATATATATATATATCTATATATATATAGTTCTCTACCTGCAGCAACTCCCGTCACAATGGTAATCTCTCAACAGTGGCCACCTTTTAGGAAATGGCGTAAGTTGAACGGAAAGTTAGCGGCATTGAAGCGTCACTTTTACTGCTCCCAAAACGATACTACTAAGGCAGTTTCTACCAGTTCCACCGCTATTCCAAGCTTGTTTCTATAACTGGTAAGTTCGCAAAACTCAGGGGTTACAGTCGAAAATTAGGCCATATGTTTAAGAAAAGTATCACATTTAAATTGTAAGTGGATTTCAACAGTCCACATACACTGGAGATTGCAGCAAACATGCTTTGGGTTTGTGTTTAGTGAAGCCTGAACTTCGATTCGGCCCTCGTCACCTTATGTAATCTGAGTCCTCAGGTAAACCGTGAAATAACCAAAGCAGT
Organism: Paragonimus westermani; assembly: GCA_008508345.1. Taxonomy (NCBI): domain Eukaryota; kingdom Metazoa; phylum Platyhelminthes; class Trematoda; order Plagiorchiida; family Troglotrematidae; genus Paragonimus; species Paragonimus westermani. The sequence continues at coordinate 149,846 of QNGE01001257.1, read as the reverse complement.
TTGTGACCTATCAATCTACCTCATTTGAATAAACAAGGGTCCGAACATGACTGTGGTCGTAGGTACCGCTCGCATATCGGCCTTTTATTTGAATTCGTGACTTCACCACTGCATCAAGAGTCTCTCGATTGCTAGCGAGATCAGTTCCAGTTGAGCCAGGTTTGCTCACCATCATTTCATGGTGAAAAGAAATAACCAAAGTCTTTTGATAGTCATAAAGGCAATAGAAGCTGTTTGCTTACATAGAAACTCGAGGCCAGTAATCAGCCATCTTGAGAGAAGTAAAACAGGTTCGCCGGAAACCTAGAAGTGAAGAAAAAGGATGATGTGTCAAATGAATGCAAATAATCAGAAGTGAGAAAAGCCTCCATATCCACGCTGTTGTGAATACAATGACTTGACCGATTGGACATACCTAGTTTCTCAGATCATCAATGTGTGGTGATTTCCGGCTTAGTGATTCACAAGGATTGATCAAAAACTTCGGCATGACAATTTTACGGTAAACAGAAAATAGCGCTCCAGATTTCCGCAAGAAAACGTCGGATGTCACTTTTTTCGCTCAGAAAGTGGTTGAGGTACCTATGACATCTGTTGGTGAATTGTTCACACTTACGGAAGACCGAATCTGTTTAGGGACCTTTTAAGTTCTAAAAAAAACTTTTTTCGTGTACTTTCAGGGCAAAGTTCCATATTGAAGGAAGTTTGGCGGAAGCCACTGATAACCACGTTTTTTCAGACCCGGCGAATCAACTGAGGTTATTTGACCTAAAATAAAACATGAACCTGATACTAAAAGTTACCGATTTCTAGCACGGTTTTATCGGACACTCAGGAGAAGTGGACATTAAACGAAGAGTGCTGGACGGTTATATGGTGTAGGTGATTTGAAGATCCTTTCCGTTATACTAACCATCCGGTCCTAGATGTGCCACGTTGGAGTTAATTGCACAAAATCGGATTAGTTGCAAAGACAATGTACCACCACCCCGACACTCTCTCCTTGGGACAACCGGTTTTTACGTGGTGATCAATGCTTGACAAGAACGCACACACTAATTATGCCAAGCGCTATGCTGTGCGTTGAGGTTAGACGAAAGTGTGGGAGGTGGGCGGTGTTGGGTGAATTAACTCCAGTGACCGAATACTAATAATTCACTAGCCTTTTTTGATCAAGTTGTGCAAGACTTAAATGTAGACGTTTTAAAATCATTGTCGCTATAAATGTGCTTATTAATATTCCGTGGATGGCAGGTTGCTACCAAGAAGCGCTAACCTCATGATATCAATCTAGCAGTTAAACAATGCAACGTCGTTAGCTTAAGAATCTACTTGGTGGGACTGTTAGCACTCTAGTGCATTGCATACTCAGTAACGTCTCGGTTTCGTACTTGTTTGATATGAACTGCTGCAATTAAAATACTCATAGATTTTCACATCATCGGTACCCTCCAAAATAGAAGATCGGTCTTTTAGATTTGGATTTGTCGTTCTTGTGTGTGAAGAAAAATTCTTGGAAAAACCAAGACTTTTTAATTTGAAAGTGGTCCTTCGGAGAGTGCCGTACAGTGAAATATCCACCGGATATCGTTTGTATTGCGAAAGATCAGTATTTAGCGTTAACGTATTTAAGCATTCATCATTCAGACGCGTTATGATTAGTGATGTGACATAACCGCCACCTAGTGGTATTCCATGATTTCTTTAACCTTTATTCGGATTTTTGGTTCCCGAACTATCGCATTTGCTCACGCTATGTACATCATGGAACACAATGAAGTCCGATTTGCTATAGTGAATTTACTTCACACAACTATCCGAAAATTGGGGTTAGTCGGTCGAGACGGTGCTGCATTTTTTGTGGTAAAAGCCTACTTGAAGAAAAAACGATCGTCCGGCTAGTATGTGGTTAGATACAGTAATCATAAATTTTGTGGCGCTTGTTACTTAAATCTCTGCTAATAGTTCTGCAAGCCACTTCACGCATTTTTGTGTAAACCAGTCTGTCCCAGTCTTTCACAATACTAACGCTTTTTCGAACACACACAACTCTGAAGTCCCTTATGACAAGCTGACCCTTTTTTGTAACTCAAAATCCACCACCTTCTACTAAATTGGCTGACATTGATGTCACTTTGTTTCAGTTGACCGTTTGGTCAATCCGTGTGACTTGCTTTATAACTTTCATTTATGTCTCATTTTCCACGAGTTTCCAATCTACTGTAATCAGCAATTTGAACGGTTGTCCATTTGTACTTGACCCATGACGGTGTTATCTTCCGATTTTTCTGGTTGTTAAGGTCTACCCCCACTTCAGCCACTACCTAATTTCCATCTGGTACACTATCTGACCAAGCTTTTGTGTTCGGAATAAAACGTCACCAATAGGCCACACTAGCGATTGTCTACAACTTGTTCAGAGTGTAAGCGTCTGCTAGTCTCAGGCACATTTTGTCTAACAGCCTGCACTTTCCAACCTTGCTTTTGAAGTGTTAAGTGGACTAGCGAGTATAGCCAAACTCGAGGCATACCGGACAAATCCTGACGTCTTAAGTGTTCAGTGTCTTTAGGATAATGTCATTCCGAGAGCGCGCTATTCTAGAAGGACGTTCGATTCATGCGATAGTTCACGAGTTAAAACAAGAGGGGTTATTTCAAATATTGATCCGGTGCTTTATAAATCACTGATAAGACGTGTGGTACATTTGGTAATTTCAGAAGAGGTCCAATTGCGAAAAATCTGGACTTCGGTTGGATTGGAACCAGCGACAATAACAGCATGCCCAGACGTAAAAAGTGCTCTACCATCTGAGTCACAAAGCCACACCAGAAGTTCAGAAATTTCACACTTCGACTCAGTTCCTCCCACAACTCAGTGTCCTATAGAATTCACCAAATCGTCCGGCAATTGATCGCCAAAGCAGGCTTCCTCAATTCGTTTAAAGTGAAATCCATCGGCACCACCGATGAGCTTTGTGATCGTATAAATTAATAACAGAAGGGGCAGAGAACGTACGTTTATAACCGGACGGTTTTCCTCATTTTCAGCGGGAAGGGATCCACAATCTTGTACCAGATGAAAACGCAGCCTTAATGACTTCGAGGTAAGATGAAACTGTTGTTACTAAGAAGATGGATAAAGGCAACACCACTCTCACACTTAATGAAGCTCAGTGTGACGCGCGCGTAGAACAACCTCTATGAGAAAGAACCAAATTGCTACTATGGTTATGAATAGGAGTAACTCTGAAGTGAACAGGTACTTGAATATGGAATAACACATATCGGTAAGAGGGAATTAAAGGGGTTTTACCTTAAGTGTATACTATACTCACAGCTTGATGGATTGTCGAGAGTTCCTGAAGTCCATGTACCTATAAGACCCATTTTTGATGGGATTGGCTCTCTTCCACATGAGCTTGCATGACTCTTACAATAAAGAACACAGTTGGTTACCGATCGAACTATTTTATGACGACAGTATGTTCAAGATCATGGACTAGCTATGAAATCTCCAATATCTTTCGTTTATGATTATTTGGGACAGTTCAGGTGAACAGTGTTAGACTAGTTTGAAAACTTGTCAAAGGTTTCCTAGCGCTGTACGTACGACATATTTAACGATTATAAAATAATTTTGATTCGACATCGTTTCAGAATACCATACATCACATGTTCCAACATCAGTTGGACGTTGGTACTAGTGTCTAATGGTCATCATCTGTCGTTTCCGTTTTGTTTGATTTATGAAGCAGGACGAGCTCTCAGGATCACCACCCACCGCAAAACCACAATGTGCACAATCTTTCGGTCTGTGAATCTGCTCCCATTAAATGGGATTATGCACCGATGTGCGTGACCAAAAACTAGGACAGAAAGAAACAAAGGTTGCGTCAATGAACTAAGGTTACTCTGGACACCTTTCGAAAGACAGTTTAGGGGATCGAAAAGCAGTGTTGTTATTCAATTCAACAAAGGCACGTCAGAGCCAATTTTTAGGATCTGAAACATTGCAGTTCTTAGGACTATTTTGCGAAAGATGTCACTGTCTAAACTGTCGGTGTACCTTATGGACGCTTTGCCTGTTGAGTGGACTGGGAAATATGTAAACAATGGAGTTCAAGGGTTGCTCAACGTTAAGGTTGGGCTGATGGAACGGGCAGTTAGAAGGAAGACAAATGAGCTTCGAAAGAACATTAGAAAAGCACCCGGAAATCTATTGGGATATCAGGCTGTGATGAAGTATTCCGAAAACGACTATCATATTTTAGACAGGTCGTAATTGGTCTGTAAAATATCGGGGTGATTAGCCGACAACTTATAAGTACATAGGGGCACTTAGTTACAAAAACGGTCGAAATTACGACGGTCAAGTACGTCGTAACTAGATTTGGTGGGGCCGAGCTCTGTGGCTCGTAAAGTCCTATGTCGGGTCTATCAAACTGATTTATAGTGACGGCTGGATAAAACGACATTTTCAACGACTGGAGGGTTTGCTTCTGTATACCTCCCTGAAAATCAGTTAGCCATCCAATCAATCCGTCTGACTGACTGTATCAACTTCATTTATGTTTCGATTACCACATACTTCCAGTCCGTTGTAATTGGCAATTCGAACCTAGTGTACATCTAATCCATGACGAAGCTTCGGTCTGCAGTGAAATGCCACCTGTAATTCAACTTAACGGTTGCTTACATTATGTTCAGAAACTAGACATTGTGCTTATTTAACTCGGGGCGTGTTGAGAATGAATGACATGTTAGTTTTAACTACTGTTTAGCTCATATTAAGTAATTGAACTCACTGTTTGCTGGTTGATCCAAACCGAAAATTACAGTCGTGTTCCAGGGGCATAACTCCAATGACCATTCAGACCTAGTTTATGGACAAATCATAACCGAGTGCTAGGCTGAAAGTGACTATTTTTAGTCCATTTATTCCTTTTTTCTGATTACTGGTATTCATATTTTGTAGCGGGTCTGGTTAGGGGTAACGTTTGCATTGCAGACAACACACGTGGTCGATAATGAGGAAGCGCGTGATCGATCGAACCGCAACTGCGGCCCATTCCATTGTGAACAGGTTCGCCCATGCCGTATAGTGTCGAGGCCATTGGTATCATGTATTGTAATTCATTCTGGAAATTGATTTGGACAGAACCGGGATATGTAGTAATTCTCGATTTTGTTGATTCTACTTACCTTATCCTTTTTTAATCTATCACTAATGTTTACTCGCCAAAGTTTCAAGTTGTTCTTGTACTTATGTTCTCAAGCGTAAGGTTATTGTCATATTGCGGTCGATTTCAGACCACTTCGTGATACGACAGCAAATTAGTCTATTTAAATACATTGGTCTATCGTGCAAAGCCGTTGTGTAGGTTACAGTGCTTCCTCTTATGGCAGTTAACCAAATTAAAATATAGAGCTTCTGTTGAATGAGGCAAAATGCTATCCAGAATAGTAGTAATTTGTTAGTAGTTTTAATGGAACGTGCATACTTAGCCACAGTTCGTTACAACTAACCTGATAGCGTGGTTATTTACCAGAATGTTGCTTCACTGACATACTCGGGTAGCTAGGCGCCTATTCTGGCTGCTCACGGTTTGTTGCTTCTGTGATCTTTTTTGAGACAACTCATCAGTGGTATGTCTCCACTTGATATTTCACTTACATCGATTGTATCGTAGACATCTGATGACTGCTCATTCATCACACCATCGATGCAATGAGCTCTCTGTCTGTTTGCGTGACTGCATTCGAATGGTAGGTGATCAAATCGTGCCAGGATGTTTGATGAATAGGATGAGAATTCGTCAGTACCACGTACATGTCTTCGGTTAACTAGATACGAGTGTTCAATAAAAAACGAATTAGTCAGAAGTGTTAAAGTGAAAACATTATTACAGTGAGGGAGCACCTCACTGGAGATTCTAGCTTTATTTTATGAAACGCGTGCGAGATATGGCACGTCTCCAACTTTGTACAATAATGTGTACAGCAGTACAACGGGTTAAACGGATACTTAGCAAATGGCTGATTCGGAACACGGAGAAAACTTTATGCAGAGATAGTTCTACAAATTCATAGCAAAAATCCAAACGTTTTGCTTAGGTGTGATAGCAAAATTGGATATCTTTCAACAAAGGTGCTCGTAGATCTTAGTAGACCGGTAAAAACGACGGTTAAGCGGTGGAACCGGTACGAAAAATACAGATGTACACATACGTTACAACCAGTCTCTAACGAATTTCACGACGATTGACGTAGATGTGACATACCCTTTAATTCTCAGCTTTTTACACTGTTAGATGTTTACTGTCTTGTGACCTTTTAGGTCACATGTAGGCGAGATTCTGCTAGGCTGTCCATATCGAAACGGAAGCAGTCGCGGCAACTGAACCCGAACTGGCAACTGTAGTGGAGCTCTTAACCGTGATACTTTGAGTACCCACCATCAAATAACGATACCTTAATGATAGTCCATGTTTGGTCAATGGTTTGGACCTTTATTGTTGCGATTGGCGTACTAGTTTAATGCAGCGGCGCACTTCTGGACCGTGGCCTGTTCCGTTCCTATGCCTAAATCTCAGTTCCGATCCGGGTCCAACCGCGACATGCGTGCCCACGTATCGACCGCACCGAAGCACATCCAGTTGGAGCGTTCCAATTGGCTGAATGTGGGAACGGTGACTGCGCGCGTGCGTACGTGCGTTAAGGAGTGGGAGAGAGCTTTCGGGCCCATCGGTGTTTGGTCGCGCATATGCGGAGGTTGGAACAGTGAGCGTCCCTTTGACCAGACGGCCTGTCACGTGGTGGGCAGCGTAGGAGGACGAGACAACCACTGTATAACCTCTCACCTGCTGTGAGGTGACGGTGAAATCGTGGCCACAGGTCGATCTGGGAAACGCACTGATCGACCAGGTTCAGTCATGTAGAACTGGTTTCAGGTGACGTGCGCGAGTCAGTTTTAATGGATTTCCAACGTGTAAAATTTGTCCGGGCGATTCGGAACACGATACGGACCTTTGCACGCTGGTTGAGGGATTCGTGGAGCTTGTCACAGAGGAAAAATACGTACATGCAGTCAACCAGTTTGTGAGGATAATTGGTGGGTTTGCTTTGAAATGCTGCAAGCGACTTACGTAGTTCGTTAGATCAGGAAAGGCTGCATTGTCCCAATTGGTAAGTGGCTGACCATTTGAACGTAAGGTAGTGCCATAGGTAAGTTGTGCCTGGGAGCACTGACTGTCAGCACGAACAGAGTTGTGTAATCCAGGGGGCACAAGTGGTAGCTGGTCAAATCAAGCGGTTGATTCTAGTTTGGTAGTCAGGGCAGCCTTTAGTATTCGGTGAAATCTTTCAACCATTCCGTTGGATCGTGGATGGTACGCTGTAGTACGAATGCGTTGAATTACAAGGAGACGTGTGGGTTGCTCAATAAATGAGACTGGAACTGGGGGCCGCGGTCCGTAGTTAGTGGTTGGTATGCCAAAGCGTGAAATCCATCCTACTACGAATGCTGTTGCCAACGTTTGAGTAGTGGTTCCACGGTTCAGAAAATCATCTGTTTACCGAGTAAACCTGTTGATACATTTAGGACGATATCGGAAACCTTTCGATAGTGGCAAGGGTCCAACAACGTCAATGTGCACTTGATCGAAGCGTGCATCAGGAGGCGGAAGTGATCCAGCCGGAGTGAAGGTATGACGGTGTATCTTAGACTGTTACTAAGCATCAACGCGTCCAATCATCAACATTCTTGTTCATGCCGAACCAAACGAATCGTTTTCTGGATGCTTCGACTGCTAGATATAACATGTAGAGGAGAGCATCGAAAGCAGTTTTCCGCCTTTCCTATGGAACGTTAGGTCTAGGTGATCTCGTAGAAAAATCACAAAGAAATAACACTCCCTGATGTGTTATTTGCCGAGCGTTCGTTAGGCCCTTGTGTTTGTGTTAGGATCGCCAGCTTGAAGTTTAGCCATATGTATAAAGTCGACGGAGTTGTGAAACGAGATGTTTGCCATTTGGACTCTCGATAGGGCGTCAACTGTCATGTTTTGCTCTCCCTTGACATATCGGAGGTCCAATGTATATTGGGGAATGTAACACAAGGGACGTAACTCTCATGGTGAATAACGATCAGCCTTGGCCGATGGGTCGTACGTTATTGGTTTGTCTTCGTCAAAAACACGACCTACGTCCTTCGACAGAATGACGGGAATGTTTAATGGCCAAATAGATTGCCAGTAGTTCACGGCTGAACGTACTGTAGCGAGTTTGTGCTGGCTGCAAAGATTTGGAGGAAAACGAGACAGGTTGCCACTTGTTATCAACCAATTCCTGAAGTACAGCTCTAACAGCCAAATTCGACACATCAATAGTGATACTGATAGAGGCGGAAACGTTCAGGTGGTGAATGGATGTTGCTTGTGCAACCATCTGCTTTATTGAGTTAAACGGATTAATTGATGTCTCAGATAATTTCAAGAGATTATTTCGTTTGGAACTAAACAAATCACTGAGTGGCTTTAATGTGTTAGCAGGGTTAGGTAGGAAACGGCGGCATTAGTTTACCATATCAATAAAACGACTAAGCTGACGTACTGAAGTGGGTTGAGGAAAATCTTTGATGGCAGCTACATTGACGGCAAGCTGATGTACCCCAGTGGAGTTGAAATGGTGTCCAAGGATGTCCAATGAAGACACTTCCAGCTGACACTTGGAAGGATTGATGACAATACCAGAATCGCTCAAGCGTTGTGAAACTGGGAAGAAATGTTTGCGATGTTCCTCGAGGCTGGAGCTTACGATTAAGATATCATAGATGTATGGATGAACGAAATCCAAGCCACGTGGCACTTTGTCCATTAGATGTTGGAAGGTTTGTGTTGCATTACCTAGCCCAAATAGCATCCTCATAAATTCAAACACTCCAAATGGCGTGGTGATTGCTGTTTTGTAGTCTCCGCATAGACGTCAGTCATTAGAGTTCTTTTTAGAAACCTTGCTGAGTGGCGAAGAAGATGGACTCTTCGAAGGTGGAATGATGCCACGTTGGAGCATGTAATCGAATTCCTTGCGGGCAACAGCGAGTTTATCAGGAGCCAAACGTCTGGGCTTGGCAGCTATTGGTCAACCACTAGTTGAGATATGATGAACAGTTCTGTGCTTAGTGGATGATTGCTGGAAGTCGGGAGTAAGCATTCCAGAAAATTGGGCAAGCAATGAGGCGTACTCCGGTGAGCTTCAACGAGTGTAACTGACGGACGAAGAGAATCAACGTTTGCCGACTGACCTGTGACAGTCAGGTTGATGGTTAGTTGGAGCAACCGGCGGTGCTTCCTGTCTATCAAGACACCGAAGTTGTTAAGAAATTCTGCGTCCAAAATTGCAAATTGTACATCACTAAGAAAGATATCCATCTCTAGGTGCGTCTCAAGCCGACGAACATTATTATGGAACGTTGGCCGTAAGTCTGAATGGGAGAACCGTTGACAGTTTTGAATGTTGGCTCGTGGTAGGATGAGATTTAATCTTATGAACACTGACTTCAACTCCTGTATCAATAAGGAATTTGTCACCACTTTCCTTATCAAGTATGAAGAACAGGTGACTTGAAGTTTGCAAACCAGCTGAGTTTGTTGTAGAACTCAACTGGCGCTGCCGTTTCCCAAGTGGTTGAGAGTCAGACTGAAAGTACGTGCAGTGGTGCAACTTCTTGCACTGGCGCCAAATCCACGTGTGACTATCACTCCCCTCGTTTCGTGTGTGTGAAGACCATGGATTGTTGGACAACCCTGTCGCGCGTTGTTTCCACTTTGCGCTAATAAAGTCTGGCAACACGCGATGACTTTCTTTGGTCTCCGAAATATTGGAAGCTTATGGCTGATTGATATTTGGGGGTGAAGTCAAATATGAAAGGTGTCATGGTCCATCTTCGCAGCCGCGAGCGTATCATTCTGGTTTTCGCTGTGCTGCTGATACGAGTATCTGTACTTTTTTCCTAACCAACGATTGTAATGTTCTGAATATAAAATTTACTTCCCAGTTGGTTGAGCGTCATCCTTATTGGAGCTCCTCTCCTCCTTGGAGGGTCCAGGTGGAATATGTTGAGCTGAAATTTTTGTGTGCCTACTCTAACTGTGGATTATACATTTGTAAGCGACTGTTTTGAACGTTGTTTGCCTCAAGTGGTGTTCAACCGGTTTTTTCAGTCTCTCCCCATTCAGTCACGTGATAGGTGCTTATTGCTGGATGCTGTTGCTTAACCGTAAACCTAAGGATATTAAGTATGAAGGTGATATCGGTTTCCTCTGTCCTGCAGCTCACATGTTGCACCATCCACCTGATGGGAGTGGCGTACAGGGGATTTGTTTTGCAGCCCGGAGTTTCTTAGCTGTTATTGTTCCCGATCACGACAAAGACAATTGAACGTTAGAGTCTTAGTTTCCTATGCTGTTTTTGTCCAGATATGGGCAGTCAGTCAAAAAGTGGCCTTGAATGTCGCATCGAACATCTCGCGTTGTGGAAAATCAAACGTTAACCGGAAGTGGCACTGCGTCATCAAGATTTAAAGTGTTTGTACCAGATTGGATTAACTCTGATCCTTCCCCTGTTGTTGCAATTTTAAGAGTCCCTTGTGACTCTTGACCGCCTGAGCTGCTTATCCAGTATTAGCTTATAAGCTTGTTTTATTTTTGAGGGGGTATTTTTAAATTTGGTGGCGACATTCGCAAATGTTTTGCATTTATGGCACCACATAACCCACCGATTGTTTATTAAAAAGAAGGTTTACATTTCGTTCTGGTGTCCCACCTTGCTTCACTGATCGGAGACTCGGTCCATTCACGTAGAAGGTGAGTATAAGCTCTTGGTGTTTTGTTCATTGTTACTTTCATTAGTCGAAACGCAACAAGCGGGTGGGTTATGTGAACAACACAACACTTCGTCAACGTCTGTTTGGACACCCTACAATTTCGTAACTAAAAATCAAGATAGCAGAATTGCTCAGCCGGCGTTTGTTGGGTCACGTGCAGCCTAAGCCAACAGAACGCCTACTACACGGTGTGTTAACGTAGATTGTTGATAGTTGCGATGAGCTTCAAGACCAGTAGGGGATGAGGTACTCTTCAGCTGTGAAAGCCTTGACCGTCCAGGTGCGAAAGGTTGGTGATTGCTCGTTCATCCAATTCACTTGGTGGCGTTTTCGGACATCACTGTGTATCGCACTCATTAGCGTTCCTTTATCCACAAAGTTCTTGTTTTTTGTATCCCCACTGTTTTGGTTGTCTGTTTGTTTACTCATTTGCACACTCGGATTTATTTAATCTACCACCTTATGGATTGCCTTTAGGATCAGCGGCACTTGAGGTCGTAATAATCAAGGCTGAAAATTTATCTTTGTAGTGAGTTTCTACGTAGACCGGAATGCTTCTTCGACCGTCATTTTGAATCATCACACGTAGATCACATTTTGACTACAAGTTGTAATTTTTCAACCCCTATCTGAAGTAGGTAATATATTTCTGTTAGTACTTACCAATTAAATAAAAAACCCTGTTTTCTATCCTTTTTCTCCCACAAAAATGCAAAGTGGCAAGTTGCTACTCTATAACTTATTAGTCACATTGCCACTGTTGTTGGTTTGCAGAAAAAACGCAACTTCCTTCGGTCTCGTGCACCCGTAGTTAGAAAAAAGGTGAAGAGTTAAGCAGCATGTTCTGGTTCCACTCACATCCCATGCAACAGATTGTGGGTTTGAATTGCTCACCAAACTCTGCCGGACGTCGAACAGTTCGTTTGTGTGATTAACGTCAGAGTTATCATGTTACAAGCAATTGCTAGCGTGTTTCTCAACGGACACATACACAAAGAAATTACAGATTAATTCATGGGCCATCTTTCATAATTAACCAGAACAGAGGTACACCGTCGAACTAATTTCCAAGTATGATATGTTTTTTCTTGGAAACACTTGGTTGTGAATTTGCTTGAACCAATCTTCCCCGTGGTAGTAAAAATTTTACAATCAGGGAGCACTGACCCTGGTCTCTTTGATTTAGATGACCTGCACAACGTAGCATACACTAAATATTCCGAATCCGTTTATGTTTCTCTTCGTTGTTCTACTGGTCTAAAAGACTGATTGCGAATTTGCAACATTGGGTTGTCTAAATTCGTTAGAATATTTTTGTGCTTGTGACAGACAGAAATGCTTGTTTAACTTCGCACCAAAAATGTGTCATCCGGCTTTGACAGTATCGCGTCGAATTCTCACCTCGACAAATGACAAAACGAATTAGTCCCGAAACAATGGAATGATATCCTTTTGTTAAACAATCAAAATATCTTGTGTTTTTAAATTGTCGCTTTCTGAACGCTTATTTCATGGACTTTTCTTGCTCCGCCGTTAAACCTCATAGCTTGTTGATCGTGTATCCAGTACAATCTGGTTACTCCTCCTGCAGATTAGTTCGCCCTCTGACTTGCTTCCCCATTTCCGTACCGCTCCAAAAATGATGTCGGGAATTATAGCATTAAAAGACTTTCAATGTGCTATTTTGCGTGATTCGTTATTCGCCACTTTTTGAAGTGCCAACAGAATGCCCGTTAACTCTTCACCTGACATGGTCAGCCGAGATCTGAGGGATGTGGCTTCCTGTGTAATCATTGGGTTTGAGTTGGCTTATGTGGGGCGTAATTGCGCGCTGTCTGTGTGATAGCTTTCTCAATGAAGAATTGTCTTTGGTTGATCACTCGGTTACATTACTTGGCCTTCCATACGATCCTAGCAGTGTACGGAGCAGCAGAATTTCGAGTTCGACTTGACACAACTATCAGCCATCATCTGCAAAATCAGCATCCCCTTTCAAAGCAACCAACTTTCATGCATCTTAGATTGTGCTAATTGAATTTAAGCCCATTTCTTTCTAGGGGGGATAATGTGATCAGACTTCTCACGAATACATGACGCAGTATGAAAGTAACAATTGCTTCTACAAACTAAGCTCTACGTTTTGAGTATTGCACGGTGGTTATCTCTAAGTGATACTAACAAGGATGGCTAGCTCATTATCGAACCAAGTTTAACAAAATAAACAATAACGTCCACACTGATCACGCTTGTGCAAATTTTCATTGTTCATGCATCGTTACTGTTGAATTTAGACTCCTATTAAATGATCTTTTCCGCCCAATCGCTCAATAGTTGATGCTCTGTTCGAATTGCGAATTAACCGTAAGTTGCTGTATTCGCGACTGAATCATTATAACTTCTGACCGTAATGAATGTTGACTATGCGCTCTCTATCCTTTGGGTATGTTAATAATTCTCCACGATGATCTTTCTGGTTTACGTATTTCGTTTACGGCGTAAATCCTTTTAGCCATGTGTTCCAGAATGAACGACAGTTACCCTTGACTGCAGCTTGTGCATTTTAGCAAACCTTACTGTCAGCTTACCACAAAGGGGGATGCTTTAAACTCGTGTTTTACGCCTATTAAAGCCCACTAATTGCGTGTCTTCATCACCGGCCCTCGTGGTTGTGAGACAATCATGTCAACTACTACTCCACAATGTTCACGAGCAAATAGTCAGTTTTTGACATTTAGCCATACAGCCTTATTTGAATACTGTTCTGGTTGCCTCACTAATTTAGATATTGTGATTTTAATCCTGTGTGTGTTAATCAATCACACTTGGAATGGTAGGTCGTGTGCCTGTTTAAGTCAATCAATCTCACAGTCCATATTCGTATGCGTGTTCCGCGTGATTATTTTTGTGGAATGCATACGGAATGATTTTACTTTCGTATAAAGTTTGTTTTTCCATGTACGTTGTTGCTTGTTTACCATAGTAAAATAAAGTACAGTTTTGTAAACTGTATGTGCTAGCTACATTTTCCATTCATGTCCGTGAATTTATTTCTTCTGGGGCATTTGCTGTCCTCTCCTGTCGGTTCCGGTCAACGAAGCAGGAGTTTTGTCGTATCTTTGTTCCACGCTCGTTTTTTAAAAATATTTTTTCACTTCTCACTGTACAGATATGCGATTTCGGTTTGGCTCGTGTGGCAGATCCAGACTTTGATCAGTCCGGGGTGTTGACCGAATATGTGGCTACCCGGTGGTATAGAGCACCAGAAATTATGCTCACCTCAAAAATCTACACCAAAGCGATCGATATATGGTCCATCGGATGCATTCTAGCTGAAATGCTTAGCAATCGGGTTCTATTTCCTGGGAAACATTGTATTCTTTTCCGTATGGTCGTTATTTTTTGCATACGTTTCTTTGTGGGTGCACGTGATTACGCCACATCACAGTCTTAACTGCTCTGTGTATGTTGTTTGCTGACTTCCTGGTAGGGATTCGAAAAATCACGAGAAAATCCTACAAATTATCAAAGTACACAATTTATTGATCCAGTTGTTTCCTTCTAGCACATTACTTTCAATCCAGGAAAGACAGCAGGGAAGCAGTAAGGAGCGGACCTGTGTGATAGTTACATACGTTTCCATATGTGTGTACACAGTGTATTCTGATCAGGTTGTCAGAGAAACACCATCTCCTGCTACTTTTATCCCGTTGGATATTTCACGCTTGTGACCTGACGCTGCTGTGGACCTTCTTTCCGTCCTTGTTACAATTGCAAGTAATCATCTGTTTGTCCTTCCTGACAAGAAGCCAGCTTATGAATGAACGAACTGTGTACAATTTCAGTCATTCATATTCGTAGCCGGCTTCATTGGTGCCTTGAACCTAGAACGCACCGGCACATCATCCGGATGGGCAACTAACACCCAGTTTTAACCACTCATTCAGTGTACTTGTAACGTAAATTTTTGTTGGTATGACGCATTCAGTTGATCCGCCTGCTTATGCTGTATATGGGAGGTGTTGGTGCCATATAACATCTACCGTCTCTCTTTAGTCGACAGCCAGTTTTATGCGGGTTACGTGATACGGGCTGTAACCGTTCTCTTGTAAGTTTTGAATCATCTTGATAGATTTGTTTTTTGTGTCTCTTGCTGACTTGTAAGTTGTGTTCAACCATTTCCTCCATTAGCCAAACCAGAAAGTACCGTGGTTGGAACAGCCGTTCATTTCAACAGTAACTTAAGATGCCCTAATGAAAATGGATTATCGAAAAGAAAAGAAACAATTAGTTGAAAATAGAGCTAAATATAGGTTGGAACGTTGTAGTTGGTGATACGCTGTTGAATGCTACAGGACGTCGTTTTAAAAGCCGTTTCTATCCAATCATTTGAGTGATCACGGGGTCATCATTCAGGCAGACTTACCAACTTTATTCAACGGAGCAGCGGGACCTTCATGTTTCAGCAAATTTGCTCAATTGTTGTTAGTCTGGAAACTGATATCGTGGTAAACGCACACCTAGCACACGAGACACATAACACAACCCTAATTGGGTGTGCACTTGTTTCATTGGATTGACTGACCCCTTGCACACTGCGTGCCCTCACTATCCTGTTCAGCTGTACTACAAACTGATGAGATGATGCCACTCAGTTTTGTGAAGCGATCAACACTCTCGAGCGGCTTGGCTGCAATAGGAACTCTAAGGATATTGGCAACCCAATAGCGTAACAGCACTTTAAAAGTGCACATTATACAAATCAGCAATCATTTACTCGGATCAGCAAGGTTTGCATGGTTTCTGAAGAAGAACTATGTGGAGGAATTTCGTCCACAAACCCAATATCAGTGAGCCTACCACCGGGTGAGAACTTAATTCGAAAGTCTCAAAACCTCTGACTGCTGCTTCTAAACTATCGTCCATCACGAAGGGGGTTCGGACACCTCTGTCAAACACCACCGGAAGTAGTGAACGCTCAACTTGATTACCCATAAATGCCCGGTCTGCACGCAAAATGGCCACTTAACGACTTCAATGAATTGACTTCCCTCACTAAGGCTTCTCTGTGATATGGACAGTCTCAGAGGACATATCGGTCAGCTGGATCAGAAACAGCCTTTTGTTCCAAAAATATCGGAGAGAAGAATGCTGATGTTCCACTTTGTGTCGCAGAGGTATGGTTGACACACTCGTGACCAGACCGAGAACCTGTCTGTCCTTCTGTTATCTTGCTCTTCCTGTATTTCGTAAGCCCTCACAGTAAGTGTTCAATCTGGATGCGTTGAAGACAAGGCCACTACCCCTGCGGTTATCACATGATGTCCTCACACTTTTTCTGGAAGTGTAAATGACTTTAGGTAGACACCAGTCTCGAGACACCTCTTCAACCTGCCGTATATAACGAATAGGTATGGTCACGCTAGACAGCAAGTTCTCGACAGCATCTTCGATGGAAGCGTGAGAAAGCAGGTCCAAACCTAGGGTCTTGTTATGTTTTACTAATTTTAGCTCTAAGGTCACTATGATTCCCAACGGTGGGTTGGTAAGAACGTCACAGCTAACCACACGATCTCCACCAACAACCTTTGAGTGAGTTGGCCTAGGCCAGTTGAGCGATTCTTCAAAATGCTCAGTTCCTCTGTCAAGTCCCCGCTACAGGTTGTGAATTCATGGGCTACTTTCCTCACCGATAGCCTCGTGAACACTGTCGGCGCCGATGCAGTCATGATTGGGGGAAAACAGCTTCCGAGTGTTTTATGATAAAAATACCTGCTTCATTTCTTTGGCTCACTTAGAGAAGTAAGCTTCAGGGTTCTTACACAAACTCTTCGGTTTATGGCGATCCTTGTCGTGTTCGAAGTCAGAATAAATCACACTACACCTCTTCATAAATTCTGTTGAACCGTCATAAATCCAATTCTTTCGTATCTGCAGTTCTTCGGAGTACACCTCTTCGTAAAAGTTTCACGTGGCTGTTGAGATTTTTGCCCAGTGTTTGTTTCAATCACTCTGCTTTTATGACCCGCGCAGTTTGACTTTCACTGCTGTTTGCTAAGCACTCTCGGCACTCAATTTCTAACTGAATACTTAGTGTTTGTGATCAGGTAAGCAAATGCCAAATCGAAGCGAGCACAAACAAAACACGACCCGAGTCAAGGTGGTTACTTCACAATGAATGATATTCTTTAATGGAGTGACCCTGCCGGTAGATGACGACGATATGATCAATTTACGTCCCTAATGAGGACGCACATGGCGCATTGCTGTCGTTTGTGTTAAAATACGAAACTCGATGTACTAGGTCCGTGAAATGCACAGACTTGTAGTAGCCAATCGCCGTTGTCAGTGCGCTTCTCTCGGGCACCAAACATGCCACCAATCTCATTTAGAACTAACCATTTTGCCTTACTGAAAAAGCTGCTTGTTTTGTGTGAGCTCTATTTGGTCTGAGCAATAAAACGTCAGTTAGCCCAGGAAGGCACTTTCTGTGGAGTTTTCACAACTTGTTTCCTGTAACCAACATCTCAAATGTTCCCATGGGGTGCTTCTTTTTCCGCTAGTACCGTATCAAACACACCTACTCCATCGGTTGTTGAGACCCTCAGAATGTTGCTTCACGCCTTGGACGTGTCTCAAGATGAACGATAAACCAGAATCGACAAATTAATTTAGGTTACTATCGGAAAGGAAATTTTTGTAGAACAAGTATAGCTTATCCTGTTCTGCTGGTGCATTATCATCGGACTGGGTGATGTCATTGGCATTGTCTTAGACTACGATTTCATCGTCCCACTGGAAGTCCCTATCATCATTGGCAAGACTAGTTTTGTTTACGTTGTGGCAGTGCTTTTTAGCCTTTATATAACTACTGCCAAATAGATGCACACAACTAGGTAAAGAGAAAATGGTGTTGACGATAGTATTACACAAGCCACCTGTCAATGCAAGTAGTTTGAAATGACTAGGAGAAATTGCTTACAGAAATTGACTGATTAGTATGAGCAACATCACAAGCAGGCTGGTGTAGGTAATCGTGATTAGGACGTATGTCTAACGCGAATTTATTACACGTGCACTATTCGTACAGCTTCCCGCAATCAGTACTGTCAATCAGAACTCGCTGTATCTAAGTGCTGTCTTTCTGATCATCTTAACTGTTTTCAAGGTTAATGGTTGCGTGTCAAAGTCAACTAATTGATCATCGGTTATTTGAACCGTTTCACTCTTGTTGTTACTGATCGGTGTACGTGATGGTTTGCATAGTATCGAGAGGATGTCAGGCACCAGCTGGAATGTACACCACAAAATCATGCGCTTGTTCAGTTTCGATTGATGGGTAGCTAGATTGTCCTATGTGACATGGATCAGCTGTTGAGGTTCAGCTTCACCATATCTTTGACTGGATATCACACATTAGGATTTCTATCATCTCTGTTTACTGCGTAATACTTGTTGATATGCCTTGACTGTGTTTACTAGATATTGATCAACTTAATCTGATTCTGGAGGTCCTTGGATCTCCTTGCAAAAGTGATCTAGAGTCTATCAGCAATTACAAGGTTAGTCCACTTTTCCGTTGTTCTCAAATTTATCAAGAGTACCCTGCTTCGCGATATACTTTATCATCATTGCAACTGTTTATTTAGAACTAGATTATACTATAACACGTGGTAACCGACATCTTGTGCGAATACTCTTCAACCTATCAAGTGTTGGTACATGTATGGTGGCCCGATCTGAATCTCTCTGATGAGCACGGGGAAACAGGTGTTATGTTTTCCATCAAATGTACTGGTCAAGTTAAACTTATCGGTTATGTTCACAGCAACTGTTTTGTTGTCATAAGCTTTACCGATCCATCCCAAAAAAAAGAGTTGTCCGGGTCTCTGTAGTCAGTGTTCGTTCAGCTGTTGAGTAAATGTTCGCGTCCTCCTCTATGTTTCCTTTTTGGTTCGTGACAAATCAGGTCAGTTCGTGCATCATGCAATCTGCACACCCGTTATCTGTTACAAGTATCCCAACCACAGGAGGGTCAGTTTCATTCTGCCTTGATACACACAGACACACACAAGTGTTTGAGATGTGAATGAATGAGTTAACGCTTGGTCGCATCACAAAATCGTGTGTACGAGAGGACAGCAATACGATTCCAAATACTTCCAGTTAGTTGTTTGTGGGTTCGGTTACTTGTGAAATTGTGTAAACCTTGCGAATTTTCGTTTGCGACAGGTTTCCTGTTTTTCTCTCATCTCACTTTGGTTTCGGGTTTTAATTGCCGCTCCCTTTGTTAGACAGTAAGTGGTTAACGAACCGGAAAAGTACATCCAACCACTAACACCAACGGCACAAAGTTTTCTCACTGACGATTTCTATGAATGATATAAGTTTTTAGCTACATATACACGATGTAGTAGTAATGAGTATCCAGTCACTTTTCTTTCGACTTGCTAACAATTGCGGAGTTGTGTTCATTTATTCAGCCTCTTCTCCACCACATCATCATCTATGGATGTGTTAAAACATACAGAGAACATTACCTTCACATGAGGTTGACCATCCTTCTGCTCATCAACTGACAAGAGTAAAAAAGGGGAATATTGTTGTTCACATGTTTTTTTCGTCAGCGATTATTGTGGGTACTCAAATAAACCGTGATAGATTTTAAGTGAGAGAACTCACCTGGCATCCGTTGATCCGCGAGAATTTCAATCGACATGTGACCGATAAACTTCCAGATTTTGGTTGGTTTAGGAATTATGGTGTTTAAGTGGTCTATCAAACCTGTTCGAGCTGTTTGTACTTCGAACGCTCTCTAAACGACGCGGACAATTGTAGTGTATAAAACAAAGAAGTTGGTTGTCATATGCTTTTATCATGCAATGTTCCCGTTCAATGTGATCAGTACTGTTGACATGGTGACGAGCAACGTACGGTGCTATTGTGCACACAATGAACATTCTTTAGTATTGTCTTATCAATCATTAGTTGTCCGTATTGTTCATATTGTTTGAAGCAAGTCGCAATTCACAGAACTTCTTATGTGGATTCATTTTGGTCGAGTTATATGCAAACTGTTTTTCAGCATCTATTCCTACTAGTAAGTTACTTATTAAGTCACATTCCATTTTGTTTTATGTGTGATTTGACCACCTGCTTTCATTCTGAACAGTTCCCATATTTTCTAATTCCGTTTTCTAGGCACGTGCCTACTTAGAACAACTACCCTTCAGGCCGAAGGTCCCATGGTCCCAACTCTATCCATATGCCAGTGCCAAAGGTAGGAATTACTTATCATTATCAGTAGCCATAGCAATGGCCACACACTTTAATTAGCCATTAATTCTTATTTTTGTTTAAGTTCCACACATTTATTTGTAAATTGAGAATTAAAAGGAAATGAACTTAACTCATATGCCTCCTTATCCGAACTCAGGCGGTCATCATTAGTGTATACCGAAACAAGGTCTAACAACTCAAAATAATGTCTTGTATGGGCCTTATGCATTTATGTTCGACTGGCATTACCGCAGGAGGATTTGCAATTATCTTGTTTGAAATTCGAAAATATATCTTGCTTCTATCCTACTTTGTCGATACGCATTCAGTCCGGTTGGTTGAAGGTCAGTCGGTTGTTTAATCTGAGTCCTTCTCTAAACCGTCCAAATCATCTAGACGAGTGGAGTACTCAGTTGACTACCATTTTGAATAATACCTGGATCACAAGCACGCGAACCTAGGCGTTACTTTCTTTCGTATCCATAATCTTTAGGTACTATAAATCAGAGACTTTCTTTGTCTAACTTAATCCCCAGACAACGTCTGCCGAATTGGTAAAGAAGGGACCTACCGATAGGCGTTTACTGTCTACGGTTTCTGTTTTATATCGTTTCTCTGTAGGGCTTACCTAATGTGTTTCCTCTGTAACCATTGTATGTCATTTCGGAGGCACATCTGTATTGCCTCTGTAGGACTGTACATTCTGTCGGAAAGTACTGATATAGGGGTTGACTGTCAAGGCTAAAAACTGCGTTTGGGTTTAGGCAGTCCAAACAGAAGAATAATGGTGACCTACTGCGTTACCCCTTTGAATGAAGTCATCCTGCGTGTACCATTAGTGCATGATGAAGCTGGTGTTCATACTGGACGTTTACCTTCAATAATTCTCACTGATTAAACCCATTTTTTACTAAGACTATTAGGGCCTAACCTCTTAAATGAAGTGACCAATTCCAATACACGTAATATATCAAGCGATTGCTCTGAGCTGTATTCACGATAAACTCCACACCACGGTTTCTTCTGTGAGCATTATTATCATTAACTGTATTGCACTCCCGGTCCACGTCGATGCTTAAACACTATACAACCGCAGGGGAAAGACTACGACCTTATCTTAAAGATCTCTCAGCTGCGTTTCTGTCACATCAAGTCAAACAAGAAGAGCTGACTACTTGCTTTATTTGTCGTCCTTGGTTATTCCGAACTAGGTAAACTCCATGTAAAGTGACACAGCACATCCACTCAGGTAGAACGTGCAAATGACGTGCGATGGTCTGGGCATGTCTAACCTACGGACCAGTAACCTTAGCAAAACTGGTTCGGATACAGCGGTATACCCTGTTAGCGGTTTAATAAAATGTGAGCGGTGGCAGTTAACACCGTTTAGCCGGTCCGAATGTGACGTGATGTGTCACCATCCTCAACTCGAAGCCTGATACGCTCATAGCTACATCGTGCAACAACAGTGCAAGGCCATCCCGCCTTTTAGCAACACATTTCTTAGATTGCTCAAAGGGTCAGTAACACAGTGAGGTTGAGAAAAAATATTCCTCAAAATATTTTCGACGTTTTGATTACTACGGCCAACCTCTGTCAAGATGACTTTCCAAACGTGATTAACTGGGTAAAACATGCTAGTAGGGAACTAATTCGATCAATCATCGAGTCTAGGCACTGTCCCCTATGTATGTTTGTGTTTATGAGGCTAGCATGTATTATTCATGCAATCACGCTTGGGAAATCGCCATGATAAAAGTTACCCGGTGTAACGAAAACGTCGGAAATATTTCTAAAAAATTTCTCCCAACGTCGCTGTATTACCGACCTTTTGAACAGTCTACTTGTCATCACATGACACACTACGTGTTTAACTTCTTCGGAATGGATTTTGCCTCAGTTATTCCACAATATGCTTCTTATTATCAGGCTGAAAGCAATCGTCTTTCGCAACAGGTTCATAGCTCGTTTTATCAAGTAGCCAACAATTACGAAATATGCACAAAAATAAGAGAAATGACCGTACCAAATTACACATGGACCGTAATTTTGCGCAGCGGTACAACGACACGCTTTTATCATTTCGCCTTGCCATTTCCACACCTCGGTTGCACATACTTCTGAGTAGCGGCCGTAGTGAGTTGTACACTAACTGTGGTTGCTTCAAAGTAATCTCTACCTTGGCTGTCGGACAGCTTTGCATCCCTGTATTATCACGCCAGTAATTCTTACAGATCCTTTGTAGAATTGAAATCTAATTCGCAAGCCGACCAGCCTTGCGCCTCAATCATCGTCATATACGATGTCATAATTTGGGGTTGGAAAATTACTCTCTTGCAACTATGAAAGAGCAGAGGATAGCAAAGTGTTTCCGTCTTCGAACATGTCAATCTGGCTATTATTTATCGTCTCATGTGGCTAGTTAACTCGTTTAGGGGGCCAATTATTATCCGCATACGATGCACGTGCACCTCCAGTTGGTGCGTTGGTTGAAACATTTTCCGAAAGCCATGTTAGTCCTGTCTCCACTCATCGAACTTGCCCGGGTTGACTTTTCTACTGACCGAAGTAAGCGAAATGTCACGGATGAGTTCTAGAATCATGTTTTTTAGCTCGTACTAACCAACGCCGTAACAATTGCTCGTTCAGTGTAACGGTCTCGTTCGTTTTGTTACACCTCAGTCCTGGTGTTTTTATGCATTCATTGCATGGTTCTTTTGGAAACATTGAATTTCAGTCTCAATTTGAGCCCCAATATACTTAGTGTTGCATTGATAACTTACTTTTCCTTTGATTCATCTCATTTCGCTTGCGCGATATACTTCGGTTTTCTCAAATAACACATGACATCCACTGTAGATCTGTCACACCCTTTAAAAACCTCTCGTATACTTGGATGTATCTGCTGGAACAGCAGAATCTTCCTTTTTTCTAACTGGATCAGTTCGCATTATAGTTGTATTTCGTGTTTTAACAAGACATGGACGGGGCACACATGTAAAACAATGTGGTCATCATGTGGAGTTTGATCACACGTAAGTGAATTCATCCCCACTCGGTTACCGGTAAGTTTTCTGTCGTCTGACTGGATAGTCGCACACATCCGGCTTTCAAGACAACAGGGTTTCACGTGACTGGTTAACACAGAGACAGTGCTTTAACCGGTTTGCCCCATACCAATTTGAGGTGATGGTCTTGTAACTTTCCGATGGCCGTTGTCCCGTATTAATGTACCTTCTCTCATCAAGATGATGCGAAATTCAGCCCACGACCTTCAGTAGATTTCGCTCGTTTATTGCACAAAAGGACTGCTACAAACCGGATAAACAGAATGAATGGGTGATCGCTTATGTTCAAAGGCGAGATAATCACTCATTCAGAATGAATAAAGCAGTTGTCTGAGGCAGTGCTCCCATGATATAAACTTGAAAGAAGTGTACGACCTAGGTTTACGTGGTGCATCTTGTAACTGTTCGCTGCATTTTTACGAACACATACTTACCTATTTGTGAATCTTTTTATTTCGCTATAAAGACATAGTCAGCTGAGGCTTCTGTCTGTAAAGCTGCTACCCATTTTTACGGGATACGTAGTACCTATTTATGTGGTTAGCCTCTCTGTCCTCAACTTATTGTTTTGTTTCATGCTACCGATCAGCTGAGTAAACTTCGCTGATTACAGCCAATTCACTCAGTCATTAACCCACCCATTCCAAAATAGTTCCGTCGAACTCGATTTACAAACCATAAAAGGTCAGGAGATTTGACAATTCACTGAAATCTGAAGGCGGGCAGGTCCACGGCTTCGGTAACGAAATCTCTGAACACATGCCTAACGGGTGTCCTGGGGTGGCTTTCGCGTTATGAAACTATGGGAGATCACAAGTGGATAGGTGGAAGCAGGTGTCCTTTGAAAACCACACTGTGTGATCACAGGTGGCTTGCACCTGTGCCTACACTTACTCAGGAGAGTTCGCCAAAGGTGGATCGACTTGATCTTAGGATATGAGGGTTGGATCACTGTTGTTTACACGGCAAGTTAATACAGAATGCTCGTCTATTCTATGTTTAACACTGTCATCTCCATGACATACAAATTAGTAAGGCGCCCATAATCCAGCCTCATTGACCTGCCACTAAGCAAAACGTGTAGCCCGCTCGAAGCAGATCATCCTTGGATTTGTAATGGATAGTTCTTCGCCTCACTTTTTTCAGCAGAGTGCAAATTGTAGCGCGTGCAGTTGTGAGCAAAGTGAGTGGGCGCTTCTCATTGGTTGTTAATTTTCTGTTCGAATGGGTAATCGAAGATTTTGACGTTACACTTGATCTAACAGTCAGGGTCCGTTCGTCAGCCTTTGAGCACTGTTGTAACATCTGCTATCAACTGTCCAACTCCTGTTGTACGTGCGGTTGCTTAAATAAATCCCAGCAAACATTTGATTCTTATACAGTGCAGTGTCTCAGTGACACCCTCTCAGATACCTGCTGAAATTCCCGGTAATAACGAACGCAGACATCAGATACTTTCTAGTAAAGTTACATTGCTCGCACGGGTTGATGGTAGGGTGAGCCACCACCAAATCTCTAGCAAGTACGAGGACAGTAGAGAATGAACCTTCTCAATTTCGAAAAGGCAAAGACGGTGCTTGTCCAAAAACTCCGCAACGTCTTATTGCAAATTCTACGTTGAACGACGCTGTTCGACAATGGGTTTACTGTGCTCAGTTTGTAACTATTTTTAGCTCTTGCCGAATGCATTTTGTGATAGAACGCCGTAGAACTACGAATGCAAGATATTGAGGCGTCAAACGAGTGGCTACAGGGACTCGGAGTTTCTGAACTCCATGTGTGCTTTCCGGGTAGACCTCAACACGGTCGCGAACAGATGCTTGGGCACCTCGTTCAGATAACGTGGACTTTGCTGTGTGAAAAGACACCATCAGGAACATCAGTCGTAAGCAAACAACGTGATAGTTGCAACTGTTAGTGTATCGGAATATAGTTTTTTTATCAGACCACTGATATGGACCGCTGACGTTTTTGTATGCCACGAGGAGCACCAAGACTCGCTCACCATTTGATAGGGTTGATGTTAAAGACTTTGCTGACCTATCGTATGTTCAAACTATTCTAGTCCTATCTCCCAGCCTATGAACAGATTTTCTGCATTCGGGCAAGCACATGGCCAGAGGAAACTAGAATGGACTAGCGGGTTCCGATCAGATGCACAACAGAACGCGGCTTTCCATCACAAATCAGTGCACTTTTGTATATGTGCTGGTGTAATATCCGTTCACACAGATGAATTCAAACAATCTCTTTTTGGTTACTTTTCGATATCGACCGATTACGTAGTCTCTGACGATTACTTATCGTTCACCTCACCGATAGTCCACTCAATTCATCACACTCCCATCAAGCCTTACTTGCTATCCATCAAAGACAGTTGGAATACTTATGAAAGGCAGACTGACGAGTCTCGAATTTACCGCACGAAGTTAGATAAAATAACACACAAAACATAATACCGAGTCATTCAGTAGTTGCTTGAACATTTTCAGATTGCATGGTGAGGGTGACCCGATTCATATTTAAGTTGCTATCTGGTAACTAGGACAAATGAGTTGGTCTTTTTACATCCCACCGTTTATGGTTTCAGCTACAAACTGTACTATACCAGTAACTTGGTCCGTTCACTGACTACTGACCGGATATCTCGAGTGAATAAAGCTATAACGGACATATACAACCCAATACGGGGGTTAACACGTCTTAAACTTTGTGCTGATAGCGTTGTTCACTTCTTGTCCAACAATGTATGGTTTCTAGCCTGGTATTTGGATGGTAGATACAAGTTGTTCAGTAGAGAAATAAATTATGGTAGGCCAAAAGCTCCTGGTCGATCGATGCCGAGAAGCGAGAGCACATGGGTAAAAATGTAGAGTTTTGTAAGCAAGAATTGTGTTTTTTTCCGTCTCGAGTCCAACCCAGGTAGCTGAGTTTTGTCCATAAATGTGCATGTACGATATATGTGGTCTGTGTGCTGAAAGCCGTTGCCTTCATTTCCTTCCCGATTGACGAGTTATGTTAGTTGTAACTCGTCAGGTAGTTTTCTTATTTTCTACTCGAAGTTCCTAATGCACCATGTTCTGGAATGCTGATGTTTTACGATAATTCTGCGTTGATGAACGATGTCATTCGTGTGTGTGACTGGTTATTTCTATTGCTTGTGTTGAAAAATTTCGTAGGCTTGGTGGATCCCATGTATAGCACTGCGATGTTCTCACATGATTGCTACCATCCTATCGGTGGTGTAGAACAGTTTCTCGATGTTCGTTATTTCCTACTTATTGTCGGCTTCATTTCAGAGTTCGTGTTCCTTTCGTGTCTGTAGCATTTCGAGCCACTCCTGACGAAATTGCGATTTTCTTGTTAGAATTTTTTGTGATTACTCCCACAATTTCCTTTCTCCTCTGTTCTGCGGCATGTGATATGTACAATGGAAACCTTCCACCATTGACAGCTCTCGACTTGCTGGACAAACTGCTTTGTTTCATTCCATCTCGTCGGATCTCCGTCGAGGACGCTTTGGCTCACCCATATTTAGAACAATATTATGATCCGACAGACGAGGTGAGTACATTTTGGAATCTATCAGCATTGCGTTCGCCTAGTTTGACCATAATGTGTAATTGACAGTTTTGAAGAACCTATCAAAGTTGTGATGTACGTGTTTGTGTATGGAACCTGGTAACATCTCAGTAAATCGAATGGAGAAAATTTATCTCCGGCTGTCAGTCCATACTGGAGAGTCATACTAGTTCCGTTAATCATCTCACAATTGGAAAGCCTCGTAAGATTAGCTGTCCAGTCAGAATCTGTCGCGAACCTTTTTGGTTTCGATTTCATTCTGAGTAACTGCCTGATTAGTCAAAAGAAAGGTTTACTTGTTCCTGATCGTGTATGGACTTGAGAGTGAACAGCTGTTCATGTTTGTATTCAGTCAACCTCTAATTTAGACAAGGTGTCTTCCTACTTGTTATACAACGAGGCGTCTCATTGAGTTTTGCAAGTGTATTGCGGTAGTCTGAAACAACTTATTGGTACAATATGAGCAGCTGAACATTAAGTCAACGGTTCGTATTTCGCCTGTTTGAATTGCTCCTTCTGGATGACAGCAGACGTCTTATCGTGTCAACCGTTAAAGGAAGTTGACTTGTGATTTACGCTGTTATTGACATTTTTCCCCGTTGTTTGGCGTTTTCTCTCCCCATCGCTGTTCTACACAACCGGTCTGGCTTTTGTTTCTAATCAAATTAATTTCAAACAGTGCAAAACATCAGCATCGTTCATGTTGTTATGATGACTAGATTGCCTCCCTCTCTTGGGTTTACATGCGTGTATCGCCTACATGTGTACAAAGCTTTATCATGTTTGTTTAATCGGTTTCCAATACGTCCCAGTTGATTCGGTTGATCTACCTTTGCAAATAACGTGTTGATGTAATTGCAGACTACCACACATATTCCGACCGGTTGTGACCTGGCTAGTTTGATTGGGATCGAAGCTGAACTAGCCGTTATCTGCGCGTTGTCTGCATATCCACTGAAACATGTGTGTATGTACGTGATGTGTGCATCGTACGCGTACCCACTTGTGAATCGCATGCCTACGACTTTGTGGTCGGCCGAGCCACTCTGCGTGTTTGTGTGGGAGCAATACGTATCGTTCCGGCTAGCTAGGTGTGGAGAGAGTCTGGTGCTCTTGGTTATTTCCGTGATCTGTCTGTGCGTACACAAACAGGCACACAATCGCATACTGGCTGACATGTCAAGACTTCGTAACCATTGGCACTGTATTTGTTCTGGCCTACTTTACCCTGGAGACTACGGGAGTTGTTTGTTGAGTTGCATGCCCAGTTATTCTGTCTTGTTTCAGAGACCACATTTCTCGCGAGTTCTTCAGTGGATTTGAATAGTAGACAAATGTTTCAACAACACTGTTGGACAAGTAATCGATTTGTTTACTGATAACTGACTAGGGATTTTGATTGACATCAGTTGAAAATCATTGACAGTTGATCGCGTTGCCATAGTTATCTCTGTTCCCGTCGTCCTTATGGTTTAACTCAAACCAGTAGAACTGTTCCTCAAAACGTTGAACTGATTTAGCAAGTCGCCGCAACTAATTTATATCAGTCGACTCCTCTTTTCCAAAATATGCCCCAACGTGGACCAATTTGGCGGTCGACTCCTTATGGACCGTGAACTCCGTGTTTCACCCCGCTGCCCTGTGGGTTAGGTTTCTTTTGATTCAAAGGCTGCAGGTTGGGCCTCTTAAGTCATCCTGCTTGTTCAACTCGGACAGCCGAGAAGTTTAACTGTCCCGACAATTATGAACTTATTAACCGAATTTAACGTTGAATGCTGTCTCTTGTTCTTACCGTAGTTCCGTGACTAAGCAGCCTGCGTCCGGCTTTGTTTCCACGTTACATCTTATCTCACTAAATCAGTCTGTCTCATTTTCCACTTTTTTTTAAAAAATAATTCCTTAATCAAATACCCCTATTCTCGCTTTCGAACATACCGGAGACTTGCCTCATTTGCTGCTCGCGATGAATTTCAGCCAGGTTGATAGTGTGGCAAACACAAAGACTTCTCTAGGTGTTGGACACACTTGCCACACGGACACCATTTGATCTTGTCACATTCAGTGTTCTGACAGTTTTCCAGATAGGTCAACAAACAGCTCTTTCGCATGCATTGGAGACCTTGGTTGTTCATATCTACTTACTCACTGAAACACACGCCGTGCAACAACCTCAACCTTCGTCTGCCACACTACCATGCACGTGGAATATACGTTTGGCTTGAATTCCTGCGGATGAAGCCACCGGCTAGGTTGATATTTAAATTACTTCAAGCGAACATGCAGTGAAGGCACTTCTTTGACAAGTAACTATTGACAGCCGTCTTTGCACTGTCAGACTCGAAGGTACGGGAGAGGTCAAGGTGAGACTGGACCTTGACGTGGTGTGACGGCTTGCGCATCTAGATGACCTGTTGGGCTAAACTGCACAGAGTTACTCATATCAGACAGGCCAACAGGTACAGGTCTGACAAACCAAAGTCTCCTGGTCTTCTAGGTTGGGGGTTGGAAGATGGTTGGAATCTCTTCCTGAAAAACGTACCATTTCTGGTACACCGCGACCCACCCGCTGCCTTGCGGTACAGGCTATTGAGCCAAAGGCTTTGGTTGAGAACCCTAATCGTTCTCCTGTCTAGGTCTGGGCGTCCTGACAGTTTCTCAGCCCAAACGCAACCATGAATACTCACAACACAAACAATTCCATACTGCATCGGCCGTCTCGCAGTGTAAACCGGGTCGCCCTATCTGCTGCATACAACAGGGTGGATAGGCGAAAACATGCTACTACTGACCCCTCCCCTACTGTCTTATCAAATTTACATCTCAGGCCCCTCCCGATTCCCAATTCTGATAACTTCTCTGCAGGTCCCACAGCAGATATATTTAATCATAGTAACACTGTGTCGATAAGTCCCAGCTCTCGCCACTCAGTCTCAGACTTCCCTCGTCCTGTGCTTCGACCTAGAACGCAAATTAATATAGGTGCCTTCAACGTTCGTACTCTAAAACA